>JACXGM010011949.1:6178-24431 GCA_016801145.1 Umbra pygmaea
TAAAGTGCAGTATATCTAGTATGATTCATTTTCTATAAAGTGCAGTATATCTAGTATGATTCATTTTCTATAAAGTGCAGTATATCTAGTATGATTCATTTTCTATAAAGTGCAGTATATCTAGTATGATTTATTTTCTATAAAGTGCAGTATATCTAGTATGATTCATTTTCTATAAAGTGCAGTATATCTAGTATGATTCATTTTCTATAAAGTGCAGTATATCTAGTATGATTCATTTTCTTTAAAGTGCAGTATATCTAGTATGATTCATTTTCTATAAAGTGCAGTATATCTAGTATGATTCATTTGGGTTGGAGCCTTGGAGAAACATCTGAATCACAGAGAGAACGTAGCAGGGCTCTGTTAACAAGCTCTGAAAGGACAAAGCCCACAAATATGAATAACTACACTCCTCAGTTACCAAGGTAATGACTCAAACAGCATCACTTCCTTACAGTTAAAAATGTTGTCATAATTTATTTGCCTTTCTCTGTAGCAATGACTAAAGTGGCCCACAGTTTCTGGTGTTAACAATCCGTGGCAATTTGCAAGCACTTGTGTGTTCAAGCCAGGGTTTATATTTCAGTCATACAGTTTATACATTATGTTGGATAAATCACATACGCACTCAGTCAAACCTGGATTCAAACGGTATTTCATATCTCTATGTTAAGTGTTTGCTAGAACAGAGCCTGTCTTGAGTTCCAGATGGCCTGAATATATTTTACATTTCCATCCGTTGTTCTAGTCAACCTTGATAAATCTCCAACTCCGGTTTCACACAGCCCTATTCAGTCTTGCTGCTGTTCTGTTGCGAGTTCATTCAGTTGTTCTATTTATCAGACCCTGTTATCCAGAGCCAGGTACAGTAGTGAGAATATGCTCCACTTCTTCACACTGGCTCCCTCTCAGAATAGTACCCACAACTCTGGTCAAGCATCAACTGAGCTACATACGCTAGGACTCTGTTAGCACTAAGGCAATTGTTTATTAGTGTAAACCTAGTGTTTAAAGCATCTCACCAGTTAACGTTGAAGTATAAATATTGCAAGATTGATTTTCAGGACAGGTAAAGTTATATATTTGTCCTTTGGTCCTTGAGTAAGACCTATAACCCTCGTAATACAGAAGCCTTTTTCCAATTTGGAGTGAGTGGATTAAAACTGGAAGTCAAATTTCAGTTGGACCTTGTGTTAAATTGAGTACTAAATGAAAGTAAACCTTGAATTCAAAACACTTGTTAACTGTTCGTCAAAGCAGAAGTGGAAAGCAGCTTGTAGTAAACATCCACAGTGTGTGAGTGATTACTGTGATTATCTGGTGGCTAAGGGCTGTCTCCACATTCCAGATATCTCTTGCTTCACCTTGTTTTTCAGTGAAATGCTTCGACAAAATAAATAACAAAGCGATTATTGATAAATACTGTCCATGGGATTTAATAGTTTCCAGTTGAGGAGTAACTAATGTGAATTTTTTAATCCCCAACAAAATGTGTGACGTATGGATCCCATACGGTTTGGAGGAAGTATGACTGTACAGTGACGTCTAAAAGGTTAGCAGGGTGGGCCAAACTAGACACAGTAGAACGAGAGAGAGAATACGAACCTAGACACCTTAGAGAAAAAAACAAAGTACTCAGCGGGGACCAATTTTTAGCCCAACAGCGACAATATTCACATTCTTTAGAACACAAAGGTCTAAATAGGCATAAATATCTCTTAATATCACGGAAGGTATCTTTAAATGCAGTTATCATTTGGAGTGCCACTTGTTATATTAACCGCTCATTTGTGATCAAGTTACAAAGATTATTGCAGCTTTTCTCTCCCCAGCATTCTGACTGAAATGTTGAAGAATAGAACTTATTGCCTCTTGAGTAATGTTCACATGTTGTACCCCATCACTCAAAGTCAAAGTCAAAGTGGTTTATTTATCATATGCATTGAATAACATACATCATCCTATGCAGATAAATTATTTTTGACATGGCTCGGCGATTCTATGCAGTGGGCTTAAAAACAAGAATTACAACAATATAGGAATTTTAAAATAGTAATGACAATAGTAATAATAATAATAGTAATAATAATAATAATAATAATAAAACGCAATGTACTGAGCAGTGGTCTGGAAAATTAGTAGAAGTAGAAAATATTATAGAATTGGCATGGAAAATTGCTTTTAAAGGTGCATTTGAATTCTGCTACATCGGTTGTAGAGAGCATAAGGTGACCAGAGAGTGTTCAGACTTTTGTCAATATTTCTCTCCTGAACTCTGTCTAGTTCGTCTTTCAAATCACTGGTCACGGTTGGAAGGCATTACTGGAAATCTATAGCATTTAGATGCTGAGGCGTGTCGCTAACTACCGCTACCAACTTCTAGAATGTTCCCTCTAACTCCTCCTCCTCCTTCTGTAGACGTGAATGAGTGTGATTCCAGCCCGTGTCTTAATGGCCAGTGCAGAAATACCGCCGGCTCCTTTGCCTGCCAGTGTTCCCCTGAGAGCAAGCTTGACATCACGGGACTCATCTGCTTTGGTAAATGTCATTTCGATTTTTTATTCACCGTTTTTTTTACCAGGTAAGCCAATATATAGAAAACTGGCTTAGAAAAAACATGACAGTGCCAAGACGACAATGTTTCAGATACAATGTACAAAAATTATCAAATATTCAAAATGCTAAATGAAGTCAATAAATACACCATGGTGACAGAAGAGATACAGACAGAAAACACAGGCACAGTCTATCCTACATACAAACCAAAGCAAATTCTTCATTTATTTGTGGCCGAATTGTCTGCCAATGTTAGCATACCCTAATAAAACTGTAGTCTGTGATGGTATTTTGAATGTTAGACAGCCTTAAGGGGACCTGCTGGCTGAATATCCAAGATGGCCGCTGTGAGGTCAACATCAACGGTGGCACGCTCAAGTCAGAGTGTTGTGCTACACTGGGCTCTGCCTGGGGGAGTCCGTGTGAACCGTGTGAGATAGGTAAGTCAACACCTGGGGAAGACAATATGTTCAGGTAAATCAGCTTATTAACACCAAGCGACAGAATCATTTGGAAAAAAGCACGTCTCAGAAAAGTCATTTACATTACAACTAATAATAAAGAGCAGTAAAAAGTGAAAACCAAAAAATAAATTAAAAAAATTAACGTCATGCCACACCCAGCTTGTCACAGTTTTAATGGTGTAGGAGATAGTTGATGTTCCTGTATAAGCATATGATCCAACACAAGGCAGTACAGCCACGGGTAGTTGCAGTTGACGAGTGTATGAACAGCACAACGGTAATATAGCTATACAATACTCACGCTCTTTACGCGGCATGGACACAGACTAGATAGCTATATCTAGTAGTACAGATTAGCAATGACCGACAGCTCTCTCCAGTCAAGCAGTCCTCTTTATACTAGGGAACAAACACTTCATAGAAACACAACTGAACATAATCATCAATTAAACAGATCTACAGCAGCTCAACCTACTCAAACGCTGACCAGGAACTGCTTGACTGGAGGAGCTGTCACATGAACTTAAAGGTGTACACCTACAGTGCCTTGCGAAAGTATTCGGCCCCCTTGAACTTTTCGACCTTTTGCCACATTTCAGGCTTCAAACATAAAGATATGAAACTGTAATATTTTGTGAAGAATCAACAACAAGTGGGACACAATCATGAATTGGAACGAAATTTATTGGATATTTCAAACGTTTTTAACAAATAAAAAACAGAAAAATTGGGCGTTAAGTTAATACTTTGTAGCGCCACCTTTTGCTGCGATTACAGCTGTAAGTGGCTTTGGGTATGTCTCTATCAGTTTCGAACATCGAGAGACTGACATTTTTGCCCATTCCTCCTTGCAAAACCGCTCGAGCTCAGTGAGGTTGGATGGAGAGCGTTTGTGAACAGCAGTTTTCAGTTCTTTCCACAGATTCTCGATTGGATTCAGGTCTGGACTTTCACTTGGCCATTCTAACACGTGGATATGTTTATTTGTGAACCATTCCATTGTAGTTTCTGCTTTATGTTTTGGATCATTGTCTTGTTGGAAGACAAATCTCCGTCCCAGTCTCAGGTCTTTTGCAGACTCCATCAGATTCTTCCAGAATGGTCCTGTATTTGGCTCCATCCATCTTCCCAACAATTTTAGCCATCTTCCCTGTCCCTGCTGAAGAAAAGCAGGCCCAAACCATGATGCTGCCACCACCATGTTTGACAGTGGGGATGGTGTGTTCAGGGTGATGAGCTGTGTTGCTTTTACGCCAAACATAACGTTTTGCATTGTTGCCAAAAAGTTTGATTTTGGTTTCATCTGACCAGAGCACCTCCTTCCACATGTTTGGTGTGTCTCCCAGGTGGCTTGTGGCAAACTTTAAACAACACTTTTTATGGATATCTTTCAGAAATGGCTTTCTTCTTGCCACTCTTCCATACAGGCAAGATTTGTGCAGTATACGACTGATGGCCGGGTCTTGGTAGATTTGCAGTGGTCTGATACTCCTTCCATTTCAATATTATCGCTTGCACAGTGCTCCTTGGGATGTTTAAAGCTTGGGAAATCTTTCTGTATCCAAATCCGGCTTTGAACTTCTCCACAACAGTATTTCGGACCTGCTTGGTGTGTTCCTTGTTCTTCATGATGCTCTCTGTGCTTTCAACGGACCTCTGAGACTATCACAGAGCAGGTGCATTTATACGGAGACTTGATTACACACAGATGGATTCTATTTATCATCATTAGTCATTTAGATCAACATTGGATCATTCAGAGATCCTCACTGAACTTCTGGAGAGAGTTTGCTGCACTGGAAGTGAAGGGGCTGAATAATTTAGCTCGCCCAATTTGTCAGTTTTTTATTTGTTGAAAAAGTTTGAAATATCCAATGAATTTTGTTCCAGTTCATGATTGTGTCCCACTTGTTGTTGCTTCTTTACAAAAAATTACAGTTTTATATCTTAATGGTTGAAGCCTGAAATGTGGCAAAAAGGTCAAAATGTTCAAGGGGGCCGAATACTTTCGCAAGGCACTGTACATATAAAGGATACAAGAAAAACACCATGCCATGCATTGACAACCCCTATACATCTTAACGATAAAATAATATATAAATGAGTCCATTCTCAGTTCAATAGTCTGTAAATGCCAGCCTCACTGGCTGGGCGTGACACAGCTTAACTCCTACACCCATTTCAGTTATACAAATGGTCTTTTTTACTGGCAAAATAATGCAGAAGATTAAAAATGTAAATGTGGTGTGTTAAAAAAATGTATGCCTACACCTTTAGAATATTACTGCACATCATTAGTTATTTTTCTGACACTGATATTTTTCCGACCAGTTCACAGGATAAAAGCAAACTAATAGGTTAAACTGTGTAAGTGATTGACATGTCTGTAGCTCCGCTATAAAAAGACATATTACAGAACTGTAAAAAATGTTAGCTACAGAAACCACGGACTAAAACATTTCTGCAAGTGACATGGCCTTGGTTCTGAGTCAGGGGTTTGTGGTCCCTTCAAATGTTTAATTTACTGGTTTCCCAGCATTCGAGCTTTGTTTCTAAATTATGTTGGACATATGTACATTTCCCAGTACAGTCAACGCTCTAGCCTGTCTCTAGTCTTTAAATGAAAAACAAACGTTATGGTTATTCTTTAGCGGTCCTAAAGAATTCCTGTTTTCTTTCAAATTTTTGGTGACATTCAATCTAACCGCAGTGCATTGGCCAACAATGGGTTTAATGAATATCCAAGCCATAATAGCTTTATTTGATTTTTTTTTCTTCTCAGTGTAAGACAATAAGTTCAACATATGTTTGGCTACATTACACCACACAGGACTTATTTTCCTTTTTTTTTTCATTATTTAACCAGTAAGCTGAAAAAGAACTAATTGTTATATACAGCAACAACCTTTTGTTTATTAAAGCAGAAACAATTAGGCTTAACTGACTTTCAGACACAGAACCAAAGAGAGTTTAGACTGTTGGTTGGAGGATTAAACCCAGTGACCTTTCAGACGCTAATTAGAGATGTCCTCACCACTAAAGCACCTTGTTTTGTGATGAGTGTGGTCTCAGACTTAGATGACTTAATTATCACTCTACTCATCTAGTTCTTTCCTGATGTTTCTGTCAGTGGAGATACTAAGTTAAACATTAAATTCATCTGCACCATCTAATATTCAGCTCACGTATTACACTGTCTGCCCTCTACCCTGTTGAAAGTCTACTAGTAGTTTGAATTTTTTAAATTTGACTCTACTGGGATTAACTACTTCTTTCCTAATGTAGTGCAACAGGTTGCATCCTATTCCCTATAAAGTGCACTTATAAAGTGCACTTCTGTACTTTAGGTAAAACAAAATTTTTGGGACAATGATGCTAGCCCCTACCATGCTCATGAAGTAAGCTCTTTTACAACATATTCCCAATTCCTAGAATTCCCATGCCCAACAACATTCCAAACTTCTTTTACAGATCCCATTTGTTCCAGAGGCTATGCCCGGCCACGAGGTGTCAAATGTGAAGGTAATTTTGTCATAAAGTTTCAGATGTTTTTAAATAAATAAATGGGAAGTTAATCATAAAGTCCATCGGAGCGCTGGGAACACTTGCTTTCAAGTGAACGTGATGCACAGCCGGAATATGTCTTACACTACTTTAGCATGTTGCCAAAAGGGGACACGTGGACCTCTCTATAGCTGGTAAATTGGTATTATTGGAAAAGAGCATTCATCGTACATATTTTATTCCTGATTTATTTCACATCTAAAATGACATGACAATTCAGTAGTAATAAACACCTTAGTTAAGTAATTGGAATAAGAATATGTAGTTTCTTTGCCCACACCACTTTTTTGAGTAACCTAACCATTTTTTCTTTAATAGGATCAAATAGTGCCTAGTGCTGTTTGCTAACTATAATAATCTTCTTGTCAACATGTAACCTCTGCTTCTCTTGTCCCTCTGTGCTTGCCGTAGATGTGAATGAATGCGAGGTGTTTCCAGGTGTGTGTCCTAATGGGCGCTGTGTGAACGTAAAGGGTTCCTTTAAGTGCCAGTGTCCAGATGGTCTGACGTTGGACTCCAGCGGGCGAGTCTGTGTAGGTGAGCGCCAAGACTCTGAAGTTCCAACATTTCTGGCTTACACCATGTGGGGGAATCTCCTAACTTGAAGGTCATCAGGGAGTCTTGATGGATTTAGAGTCCGACTTTACAGTCACAGGAAGGGTATCTGGTTTAAGATCTTCAGTAAGGTTGTTGGATCCAGCTCTTCGACAGGGATGTTGACTCGAGCATGTGGGCGTTGTTGGCAGTTCAAACCTTTGGACAAGGTGCTTGTGTTGTGTACCGGTAATTTGAAATGTATGGCTTCAGGGAAATTACAGTTTAATATAAACAGGCATGTACTACGTGTGGATTTCCTGTTTATTATGTTAAAAGTTACCTTAATGTACTGTAAAATGTAACTTGAATGTACACCGCATCTTAATTTAAAATATGAACCTGAACCACCTTGTTGGGATTTTCTTTTCCCTTCTTCATGAAACAGCATTAGGGGAGTATCTACATTCTACCTGCATTGACAGCAGAGGAACCAAAACTGTTAGATTCAGGACATTTTTGATCATTGTATTATCTCTAATGGAAACACATTACTATTCGAATCAAAGTGTTACTATACATTACATGAAAGGTGTTTTCTTTGTAGTTTGCCTGCAGACTTCATTGCAGAATATACTGGCTGTTATGTTGATTAACTCTGATGTTACCTGACAGATGTGCGATCTGAGCACTGCTTCCTGACATGGGAGGAGGACCAAGCATGCGCCAAGCCGGTTCCTGGACATTTTCGCATGGATGCTTGCTGCTGCACTGTGGGCGCCGCCTGGGGTAAGGAGTGTGAGGCATGCCCTCTGCCTGGCACCCCCGCGTACGACACCCTCTGTCCCCGAGGGCCAGGCTTTGCCAACCGAGGAGACGTTCTCACTGGAAGACCATTCTACAAAGGTGAGGGATTCGGGTCACATTATTCTGTACCTGGGCATCAGATGACTCAGTGGTGAGGGAATCAGGTTGTAGTCCGTGGATGTCCGTGGTTTCACTGTAAGTCACTCTGGATAAGAGTGTCTGCTAAAATATAAAAGTGTTTAAAAAATATCTCACAATTCCCAGGTTTCTCAGACATCCCTTCTCATAATCAAAAAGTTTTATGAACAGTGATCATCTGAATATTTATTTTCAGACTTATAGTAAATTAGACTTTGTAGTGCTAAGTACGGTATTTGCTATCATGGATCTGCTCATTTGTGCTTGCGTCTATCCTCTGCAGACATCAACGAGTGCAAGGTGTTCCCCAGCTTGTGTACACACGGCAAGTGCCGCAACACAATTGGCAGTTTCAGGTGCACCTGTGCTGGAGGATTTGCCCTTGATATGGAAGAACGCAACTGTACAGGTGAGCCTCAATGTCCTGCACTGGGAGTCATTTTTACAAAAAAACATTACTCGCTGAAAATCTTTTGAGAATAATTTGCACCACTGGAAAGTTTTGCACCATTGGAAAACAGTTACGCAGCACAAACAAATCGAAGGATTGTCATTTCAGTAAGTATAATGTTTTAACTAATCACAATGTCTTTTCAAGAATAATCTACCATTTCTAGTCAAATCGAAGTTTGACACATTTTACACCTGGTCTAAACGATGCAGGTTAATGCTTTCTTGCAAGTTCCCTGCAGTTCGGAACCAAGATCAATTATTTCTGGTCTGTGTTCAGACATCGATGAGTGTCGTATCTCCCCTGACCTGTGTGGCCATGGACTCTGCGTCAACACACCTGGCAGTTTTGAGTGTGAATGTTCTGAGGGCTACGAGAGCGGTTTCATGATGATGAAGAACTGCATGGGTGAGTCTCTCAGTACTGACTCCCTGGTGACTCCCTGGTGATTCCCTGGTGACTCCCTGGTGTAAAAAATACTTTTGCAAAGTCAGTGAGCACTGGAACACACAGGCCACTAAACATGGTTTCTTTCCATTAATCCGTGTGCTACATCTTGGTGCTGCATTCCCGGTGTGTGACGGTGTGTATGTGCATTCTTAGATGTTGACGAGTGTGAGCGTGACCCTTCGCTGTGTCGTGGCGGGTCTTGTGATAACACGGAGGGCAGCTATAAGTGTCTTTGCCCCCCTGGTCACCAGCTGACTGCCGACGGGGCAGTGTGTGAGGGTGAGTACCAAACATAAGTTGGTTCTTAGTACACACAACATGTACACAGTCCTCCAGAGTTTTTGGCAAAAAAATTATTCAGTTAACAATTTTTCAACATTTTCAATCAAGAACTTTCAAAAATGAATCTCAAAAAGTTGTCTGTAAGAATATTACAGTATGTGGCTTTAAATTATAAAGGGGTCAGAAGAGCTGTTTGTCTTCACCTGTTTTGGGTTACGTGGGTAACAGGGACAAGATGGTGTAACTAATCTACACACAGGACAGGCAAACTTCACCTCAAATGGGCCCCATAGACATTCATTGATGTCAGTAATGCAAAAAACTTCTGTGTGTTAACATGTTCTCTTCCTTTTTTTATATTAACTTGATTCTTTTTTCTTATCGTTCAGCTGTTATTTTGAGCGACATGGTTTGAGATTTGCTTTATGGAACTGCTGAAGATCAAACTTTAAACAAATTTTGTCAGTATAGCCACCTGTTATTAGAAATATTTGGAATATAAACAGGCAATCTGGGATTGATACTTCTTCGTTTTTATCCGTTTAACATGCACTTTAAACAAGTTTGATGGTCTCATCCCATCAGGACACAATATATGAGATTATTTCAGACCAATGCTTGTAATCCCCATTGTAAACAAACCCTGTATAGCTTTAAAACATGATTAGGAGCAAGTCAAGATTAGTTCTTACATCCAGAGCTGCCACTGAATTAATTTCCCCTGTTCCATCCCTCAGTAGTTTACAGTTGGCAGTGTGACCAAGTGTATTGTAGTTTTATAACCACATTTTATCTTTAATACTGTTGTATACCATATTTCGGATAGTCTTGAACGGGGTATTAGAATGTTTTCTTGTTTTTCTTTTGTGACTTTTTGTGAGTATTTGTCCAAAAGTTCACTTCTTATTTTGTTAAATGTTTTTCTTCACATTGTTTAAATTTCCATAAAACAGACAGGTGACATTTCAGGCAAAGATCAGTACAGTATATCTTTTCTTGGAAATGTTCCAGTCACTACAGATGAGTGGAGAATTACAGTAGGCCTGATTTGTGTCTGGGGAAACTAGCCCAATATATTTATCTACTTCTTTATTTAGGAGTTATTAAATCAATGTTGACAATTGTTATATTACACAGATTACAATTACTGTGAGCCGAGCGTCAGCCTGTTAATGTGGTTGAATGTTATGTTACACAGATTACAACGAGTGTGAGCTGAGCTCCAGTTTGTGTCAGAACGGCCAGTGTGTCAACGTGGCCGGGACGTACCGGTGCTCGTGTGACACTGGATACCAAGCAACACCTGACAGACACAGCTGCGTAGGTACGGTGGTTGGACAAATAACAATTAACTATTCATGTGTTTTTCAGTATGTAACAGAATGTACTCTACATATCATTTTACATTGTACCATTAAGTCACATGGAATTTTATTATTTTAGTGAGTTTATTGTAGTTAGTTTATTTTGTATTGTAAAATAAATATGTTACTTCCATATTCACTAATAATAATGACAACAAATTATAACATGCTGTTATTTCTTACGTTAATTGACACCTAGGGGATTCCGCGTGGCGTAGCGGTCTAAGTCACTGCATTGCAGGACAGTCTACGTTACGATTGTCCTTGGTTCGAGCCTGACCATGGGTTCTCCTGCACAAGGCACGCAAAATTGGAATAGGGCTTCCTGGGATTTGGGTTAGATAAATCAGATTATTTATGCCAAGTTGCTCTCCAGCGACTCATTGTGTTCAGATCGGTTCAGAAGTGCCTGTGGGTTAAATTGCGGAAGTATAGTCGGTGAACGTAAACATCCTGTGCATGATCCGACTAAAGGCTTCCCTGCTGGATGAGCCGTGTGAAAAGAATCTGTGGATCCGGCGACGTGTCATCCCACAGATCTGTACAAGGAGTGCGGAGCTGCCGACAAGGCAGGATTAGAGAGGGAATAGGGAAGGGCGAAAATCATGAAAACATTCACACACAAAAAACCTTCATTCTCCAAGGTGACATTGAATAAAACTTTATAGTCAAAACAATTATAGATGAGCTAACAGATTTCATAATTTTTCATCAGGACACTGAAGTAATGGCTAGTGGAAATTTGGCTTTGCCAGTCTCTGTGAATAATTCATTATAAAGCAGTAATTTTCAACAGTAATATACATTTGCAACATTGGTAATGTTTTGGTTTTGATGAAAGTATCAATTTCAAGAAAAACATACATTTCTGTGTGATTCCAGTGTACATTTTGATTTACATTTCATCTATACAAGAGGCTAGCTACGTTGTGTCAAATCTTTGTTACTCATAACCTTTTCCTAACCTGTCAGTGAGAACAAGTGTTTGGGTTTTTCAGATGTTGACGAATGCTCGGTTGAGAATGGCGGCTGCGACCTGCACTGCACCAACACAGAGGGCAGCTATGAGTGCGGCTGCAACATCGGTTATGAACTGATGCCTGACCAGAGGACCTGTTCTGGTAAACACTCTTCTATCTCTAGCTGCGCTCTCTGAACAGGATTTTAGTTCATTACCAACAACTTCTGGCTTCAATGTTTATTAGATTTTTTTCTGGCCCCACTTAAAAACACAACATTATGAAAGCGACGGTAATATTTTATCGCTCTGAATGGAACAATAAGGCCGAAAAGTGTTTGACATTTTATTTTCATATATATATATATATATATATATATATATATATATATATATATATATATATATATATATATATATATATATATATATATATATACAGTCATAAGCAAGAGTTTAGGCACCCCTGACAATTTCCTTGATTTTGATTAATAAATAATTGGGTGTTTGGATCAGCAATTTCATTTTGATCTATCAAATTACTGAAAGACAGTAATATTTTGGTATTGAAATGAGGTTCATTGGATTAACAGAAAATGTGCAATATGCATCAAAATGAAATTAGACAGGTCATCACATCTGCAACCAAGATGACTGTGCCTATAGGTAGTCAGTTAGTCAGTCAGTTAGTGAGGTAGTCAGGTAGACATCCAGTCAGTCAGTCAGCTGTTTAGGTAGTCAGTTAGTCAGTTGGTTAGGTAGTCAGGTAGTTAGTCAGTTGGTTAGGTAGTCAGACAGTCAGTTGGTTAGGTAGTCAGGTAGTTAGTCAGTTGGTTAGGTAGTCAGGTAGTTAGTCAGTTACTCAGCAGTGCTGCTTACTGAACATGAGTCACCATTTCTACTCAGCCGGTTCACCAGCTGTTCTTTTTTTTCTGATTTTCTAAACTTTCATTTTATACGGCCCCTCTTCGCTGTCTACCCCCCCATCCCATCTCCCCACGTTTCCACCCCACCCACCCCCTCTCCAGATGTTGATGAGTGTGAGCAGGACGCAGATCTGTGTGAAGGAGGCCAGTGCTCAAACGTCCCAGGGCAGTACCACTGTCTGTGCTACGACGGCTTTATGGCAGCCCTGGACAGCAGGACGTGTATAGGTACACTACACACCCACACACGCACACACACACACCCACACACACACACACACGCACACACACACACACACACACACACACACACAATAACACACAATAACACACAATAACAGCAATACACATCATTTTAAGTGTAGTAGTTGAAGGCATTTTAGATGTGTGTTTAAAATGCACCGATCATCTTTAACATTATGACCACCTGCCTAATATTGTGTAGGTCCTCCTTTTGCCACCAAAACAGCAGCCCTATACGCAACAAACTATGATGCACTGTGTTCTGAAACCTTTCTATCAGAACCAGCATGAACTCTTTTAGCAATTTGTGCTACAGTATGTTGGATCAGAACACACGGGCCTGCCTTCACTCCTCACGTGCATCAATGAGCCTTGGTCGTCCATGATCCTGTCGCCGGTTCACTGCATTTCCTTCCTTGGACATCTTTTGATCGTACATCAACTATGAGGACAAAATTAAGAAGCAGGAAAAGTGGCCAAGTGTAAGGATTTGAGTGACTTTAAGGGCCAAATTGTGATGGCTAGACGACTGGGTCCGTGCATCTCCAAAACTGCAGCTCTATTGGGGTTGCCCAACTTGGGTGACCATTTTGTTCTCAAAGTTGATGTATTATCAAAAGTGGTCCAAGGAAGGAAAAGCGGTGAACCAGCGACCAGGTCATGGGCAGCCAAGGCTCATTGATACATGATGGGAGCGAAGGCTGGCCCGTGTGAAGGCTGGCCCGTGTGAAGGCTGGCCCGTGTGAAGGCTGGCCCGTGTGAAGGCTGGCCCGTGTGAAGGCTGGCCCGTGTGAAGGCTGGCCCGTGTGAAGGCTGGCCCGTGTGAAGGCTGGCCCGTGTGGTCTGATCCAACAGATGAGCTGCTGGTTCTGATAGAAATGAACACAGTGCAGTTTGTAGCGCATGGGGCTGCTGTTTTGGTGGCAAAAGGAGGACCTACACAATATTGGGCAGGTGGTCTTAATGTTATATGTTATGGCTGATTGGTGGATATCAGTTGTTTAGAAATAAGTGATTTAATTCACCAGCCAGGTAAACGTTTTCATTCTCAGCTTCTCCTCCATGAGAATATCAATCTTTTCTTCTCTCCTCCTTCTTGCACATATCAATCTTTTCTTCTTCTCTCCTTCTTCTTGCAATTTCTCCTCCTACGACCTTTCCTCCTTCTTCTCCAGATGTGAACGAGTGTGACCTGAACCCCAACGTCTGTATGCAGGGAGATTGTGAGAACACTAAGGGCTCATTTATCTGCCACTGTCAGCCTGGGTACTCGGTTAGGAAGGGCACATCTGGATGTACAGGTGAGGGAGACAGACTGTGTGTGTGTTTGAGTGTGTAGTGTTTGTGGTATATTAGGCAGAAACACACAACTTGACAATCAGATGTCATCATCTTTTGTTATATAACCAGACAATCTCTTTCCCTTTCAATGATCTACCAACATCGAATTTACTGCAGGATTAACTTAACAAGCATTCTTGTATGTACTATGTCATTACAGCAGTAAAGTACAGCTTGTTAACAACCATCAGGGCGTTTGGTATCAGTATGGGAATAAAATGTAGCATTCAAATTGTTTAAAGTGAATTAATGTTCTGGCGAGAAACATTTTAAGCGCATAATAAAAGTACTGTAAATGTTAGTATTCTGTTGAGAAATATGGTATTGTGCTCTATATTTGAAAGTCGCTGTTTGTGCAGTAAACCTATAATGCAATGAATAAATGGAAAATAAATACAAGACAACATAAAACATCATGAAGTATAATTACCAGACTCAAAAATGTTTAAAACAAAAAAATTGATTGAAATTCATGTAATATAGTGTCAGGCTACAGTACCATGTTACAGTACATTCAATCTCAAAATGACGTCACAGTTTAGTAAATAACACAAATACTCTTCACTACTTCTCAATTTATTTTAAAGTAGCATAATCTTTTTTATATTTTAGAAACTTTTTGAATTTGAAAGGGAATTTACTCAAAGCGAGCTGATGTCTCCTAATGGATGAACTGAATCTGTCGTGGCTAGTCATGGACGAGTGTGGCTGATGTTTCCTAATGGATGAATCTGTCATTAGACATGGACGAGTGTGGCTGATGTGTCCTAATGGATGAATCTGTCATTAGACATGGACGAGTGTGGCTGATGTGTCCTAATGGATGAATCTGTCATTAGACATGGACGAGTGTGGCTGATGTTTCCTAATGGAAGAATCTGTCATTAGACATGGATGAGTGTGAGGTCGGGGCCCACAACTGTGATGTCAACAGCAACTGTGTCAACGCGCCCGGAAGCTTCCATTGCTCTTGCAGAGATGGTTGGGCAGGCAACGGAGTCACATGTTCAGGTAAAGTCCCGCCTCCCCTAGCCTCACCTGTCAATCTAGAGCTGACAAAAACACGCTGGCTCAGATTCTAGACAAAATCATAGGATATGACATCAAAGCATTTTAAATACTCTGCAGATTTGAAGCAAATAGATAAGCATGGAAAATATATGAAATATCGTATAAATATATATCGTATAAATATGAAAATATATGAAATATCTGTTTTGCTACAAGTCCAGCTTAATTTGAGGTTTTAGAAATTGATCATATTGTATTTGACTTAGGATTCACGGATGTACAGCAAGGCATTATTGGCAGAATAAATTGATACAGTTATGAGTTTCACAAATGGCTGGTACTACATGAGTGTGGAACTATTCTAATGCCATCTCATTCATCTGTCCATCAACATCTTTGCAAAGCACATAGAGCACTCTACAGCATCAAACGCAATTATCTCGCGAACGTACTAGCTAGCAACTAAAGCTTGGTACCAATGGAAGGAGGAAAATCAGCCGCAAATAATGAGTGGTGGCGCATGTTTGTGGGTAAATCAGAGCCGGAGATATGGTTTCAAACCTTTGACATCTAATCAAATCCACTTGTTTTGGTTGTAAGTTCAGCCCGTGTGCGTATGTGTTTGGGGGGGTAATTTAATTACATTTCCTATATCCTATTTTTTTCATAGTATGCGGCCCTTCAATTGGTTTCAAAAACTCAATGTGGCCCTCAAGCTAAAATTATTGCCCACCCCTGTATTAGAGTGTAGTGCAAAGGTTTTAGCATCAGTTCTTCACAAAATGGATCTGATTTAGGACTTCTGAGATAAAAGACAAAACAACCTAGTTACAGTATGTAATATATTGAGCAGATAAACATGTCTACCTAAATGTTTGATATGAGTATTTGGTTTGATTTAATTTGCACTGATTCAAGGATGTTTTTGATTTCACATGGTTGTTTGTGGTCAAATTATGCCTGACGCTAAATGTTGTTCTGGTTATCATCAATTCTATCATTCACAGGTAGGAGGGGAGGGGGGTAGGGGGGGAGAGATTCCAATAACAGTGAGACATGGCCCTGCTGGACATGGCTAAAATTGGGTTTTAAGACTATGACAATTCGATTGCCTGTATATAGGACAGCTATATAACTTTAGAACACTGCCTTATCACTGAAATATCCCTACGCCAATCCTGAGGAGCTGACCAATATAAAAAACATGACGGATAATTCTCCTCGCTTCACGTCTTAACACCAAGTTTCCCAATAAGATTATCCATCAAATATATTTCTTTTAACATTCACTCACCACAAAATCATTGTCGCCAATATAGACATGCTAACCAGCCACAGAATTTAAGGAATCTCATTTGTTTTGCAATAAAGTGCTTTTTCCTGACAGCTAGCTATTAAGCGGTGGCTGCCTGTAGCTGTATAGTATGTCAACATACTGGCTCGTTAGCCTACTTGTCTTATACCATGACTAGTAGTAAACTGTACACTGCACAATTCTAGCTCTGATTAAGCTGTCCCAAACAAATCTTTGAGGTCTGCTACAAAACTCCCAGATATGAGCCAAATCACTGTTTGCTGCTGTCGATAAATCATCTTTGCTAGTCTATGAGTTGTCCTTGCCCTGGTCTTTTCAGGCAGGTTTGATATTTTCGGTTCATAATCTTGTGGTGAGGGATGTTATGAACACAGAGAGGAGATGGAGCCAATGAGAGAGTAAAAACTTTAACGTTTTTGATTATACACTTGAAGTTGGCTTAAATGAGATACCGAAACAAATGAGTTCAGAATTTTTTTAATTAAATATCTATTTGCAGAACATAAAAAATTGCTGCTGTCTGCACCTCACCAACCATCCTCTGCTCAACTCCATATATTGCGCTTTCCTCCCTCTTGATTTTTAACACAAATGACTGCACAAATAAATTGTATAAAAGCTGCTGGTATTTTTCAGCCTCAATTTCCAATAAAGTCACGTGAAATAAAAGTGTATTGCTTGTGGATTCCTCTAAATCATTTGTGTACCTACAGCCTGGTGGTAGTGAGATACATTAAGATTTGGGCAGATTAAGATTTGAGGCGCAGATGGCTCAGTGTGTAGGGAGTCAGACTTGTAGTCAGAAGGTTGCCAGTTCGATTCTTGACTGAGTCAAATGTCGTTGTGTCCTTGGGCAAGACACTTTACCCTAATTGCTCCCAGGTCATTGCTGTAAATAAGAAATTGTTCTTAGTCAACTTACCTGGTTAAATAAAGGTAAAAAAAAAATAGATGCAGGCAGCAATGTTGTGTAATAATGTGAGCAGTACAGCAATTTTTGGAGTTGGAAATTTGTGTAGTGAACAGTATAGTATGCTTTTGCTTTAGTCATGTGTCAACAGGCATTTTGCATGGTAATAACAATTGAACTTGTAGAGGTAACACACAAGACAAATGTATAATACGCAGTGTTGGGTATAGTTACTTTTAGGATTACCTTTTAGTTACTTGATGAGTTCACAAGTTTTAGGAAGTCCCTAATTGAGACAAGATTATCTGGTAAATGGAGTTCAATCTTACTGGTGACCATGATTGAGATGTTCTTTACTCTGTCTATTTGTTTTATAGGTCACTGTTAAGATATGAACTCCATTTTGTCTTAATTAGCCACTTCCCAAAACTTGTGAACTCATCAAGTAACTAAAAAGTAATCCTAAAAGTAACTATACCCAACACTGAATACGGGACAGTTTGATTTATTGATTTAAATCGGCCTCGTGGCTTCTCATCCACTGAGGTGTGCGGTTATTCTCTGGCAAACCACTGTCTGTCGTGTGTTAATGCTTACATGAAAAACACAACTTAAAACAAATTTTTCTTATTGCAGTTCAAGGAACTATATTTGAACTTTTGTCCCAAACCCCTGATAAACCGTTTCGGCTACAGTCCACCATTGATCCCCTACAGGTTTGAATCCCCTGGGATAGCCACTGGAACAATCCATTCTACAACATGACTCTTAGCTCACATAAAAAAAATATTTCTATATGGACATTTTTGATTTCTAGGTAAAATACTACATATTTTCTTAATGGCATTTAAAAAAATATATATATATTTTACTGTGTTTGTGTTACTGTGTTTGTGTTACTGTGTTTGTGTTACTGTGTTTGGGTTACTGTGTTTG
>JACXGM010011950.1:0-24477 GCA_016801145.1 Umbra pygmaea
TAGAGCAGTATTAGAAACCCCAAAAACATTTTCAAGACGAGTAATCAAAATTGAGTGATCAACAGTGTCAAAAGCGGCACTGAGATCAAGTAGGATCAAGACTGAAATACAACCAGAATCTGAAGCAATTAACAGGTCATTGGTGACCCTAACCAAAGCTGTTTCTGTACTGTGCAATTTACGAAAGCCTGATTGCAGAAGTTCAAAGAGATTGTTCTCAGTTAAGTGAGAAATCAACTGAGAAGCAACTACTCGTTCCAAGAGTTTAGCAAAAAAAGGGAGATTAGATATGGGACGGAAATTAGCGAAGTTCTCGCAGTCAATATTTGACTTTTTAGGCACCGGGGTAATTGCAGCAGTTTTAAAAGTTTCCGGCACAACTGGAATAATGGTGAAAGCCCTTGCAACACTCGTCCATTTTCACTCTACTTTCACTGGGACACTAGTGTGGACTGCAGAACTGTGTGTTCATGTGGGATTATTTTAAAGTAAGGCTCTGATCAACATAGCAGTGTAGTCATTGTTCATTAGTTGTTCTGTATAGTCAGTATAGACGTCTACACTCACCGGCCACTTCATTAGGTATACCTAGCCAGTACCCTGCAGGACACCCTTTTGCCTTCAGAAATGCTGTAAGCGCACGTTGGGGAGGCAGCAGTCAGACACCGGTTTCTTGTCAATAGTTTTACTGAAGATACATGCCTGATGATAGTACAGCCAGCAGCAGCAGGCAAATGCAAACCGTGGAGCAAAAGCAATTTTAAAAAATAAAGGCAAAAAAATTCAATATTTCTTTTATCGAAGGGAAAATGTATACATTCTCTATAGGCACGTAGAGTGAAACACACACACAGCTACCCAAACAATAATCACCCACAACTAACCAAGGATAACAAGCAACTTAAATACACACACTAATGACAACACAAGACAGGGCTCAGTAAGCTGGTGGCGTTGACCGCTGAAACCTGGACACTCCAGGAGAGGGAGGCACTGAGAGGGAGATGTTAAAACTACCTTAAATTTGTTGTGCCAAGATGCTTTCATGTTGTTTACACCAAATTCTGTCCTTAACATCTAAATATCGCAGCAAAAATCAAGACTCATCAGACCAGTAATGTTTATTTTCAATCTTCTATTGTCCAATTTGGCCTGTGCAAATTGTGGCCTCAGTTACCTGTTCTTAGCTGACAGGAGTGGCACCCAGTGAGGTCTTCTGCTGCTGTAGCTCATCTGCTTCAAGGTTCGACGTGTTGTGCGTACAGAGATGCTCTTCTGCATACTTTGGTTCTAATGTATATTTGAGTTACTGCTGCCTTTCTATCAGCTCAAATCAGTCTGGCCATTCTCCTCTGACCTCTGCCATCAACAAGGCATTTTTGCCCTGAGAACTTGCCACTCACTGGATGCTTTCTCTGTTTCTGACCATTCTCTGTAAACCCTAGAGATGATACTGTAGATCTTCACCTTCTGAAAAAATAACACCGGCCCATCTGGCACCAACAACCATGCCATGTTTAAAGTCACAAAAAAATGTTTTTCCCCATACTGATGATTGGGTTTGAACTTCAGCAGATCATTTCACCATGTATACATGCCTAAATACATTGATTTGGTATAGTAGATATTTGCATTAACAAGCAGTTAAATAGATGTATGTAATGAAGTTGTCATTGAGTGTACTATATATCCACCAAATCACAACAAACTGAAATTGTACACTGCTCAAAAAAATAAAGGGAACACTTAAACAACACAATGTAACTCCAAGTCAATCACACTTCTGTGAAATAACACTGTCCACTCAGGAAGCAACACTGATTGACAATCAATTTCACATGCTGTTGTGCAAATGGAACAGACAACAGGTGGAAATTATAAGGAATTAGCAAGACAAAGATGGCATGGAGAACATTCTGCTGCCTGCAACATCCTCCAGCATGACCAGTTTGTTACTTTATTATTTTGAGCAGTGTAAATGTGATCAATGAGGTGTGGTGAAAATCTCAACAGTCACATTTATTTGGTCACAAGGAAAACAAAGATAACTGAACTTGGAGCTGCCAATTTCAACCGTCAGAATGTCGAGAAGTTGGAAGTTAAATGGAACAGTTACAGTCACAAGAAGATCTGGACACAGACTTTCTCTGAGACTGTTCAGATCAGCACAACAGAACACACAGGACCTTCGGCACTTTTGCGCTAATTATTCACAGGTCCACAGTGCAATGGATTGTATTGGAGATTTTTCCGAAACATTTGTGTATAGTATGCAAAGAAAAACATTGGCAAGCTAAATTGTTTGTACAATTTTTGAAAATCTGTTTGTCCACAACAAAATAAGAACAATTTAGAAAAAAGGGTGAAGCATTTAAAACTAAAAAACCTTGCCAATTGTTATGCACAAGCACAGGGGTTTCTCAGTGATGCTTTGGATTCTGTGGCAGCCAGTGCAACTAGTAATACTGTGAGGGTGAAGAATGAGTTCAACTAAATATCAAACAATCGTACAAGCTAACATCAAACAATCAGTCAGTGGCTGAAGCTGAAAAGGTGTTTGATATTTCAGCAAGTCAATTATCAAAAATATATTTTTACATATATATATACCTAAACATCTACCATGTAATATTTATAAGAAAAAAGGTTTGGTTTTGGAATGATGGTCTCATTTCCCAGACTTGAGTACTATTGTATGGGGAAATATCAATAAATTGCATGCAAGGAGAATGAAGAATCATTCAAAGCTGGAAGAGTACTGCAAGGAATACAAAAAAACAATTTTAAAGTCAAGAATACAAAAACGTATAGCTGGCTGCTGGACAGTGGCACCAGACTGGGTTGGAAAAGGAGGGGCCGTCAAATTTATTCCAAGAATAAATAGTGGAGGGGCACTCATACAGCTTATGTACAGGTCCCAGAAGTTCTATACCACTGCTGCAGGAAATGTTTGGAATCAGTTCTCTACCAAAGGAAGTTACCAACAAAAAAAAGGACCCAAATCTTTGCACATGCCATGCTCACATTTGTTTATTTTTTTAATCAATGTAAAATGGAAATACATAGCAATCTTGTATAAAAATGTGCGGAAGGGCGTCATGTTTCACTTTGTAACATGTTTAGAGATCAGGTCAACTTCTGTTCACTGAAACTTTCATGACGATATTTTTTTGCTGTGGTACCCAAACGTTTCCATAAAACTGCATATGCTAAAACTTTCCCAATCAGTAGCAAAACATAGTCAATATAATGTGTCTATTCTATTTTCATGGATCAGGGCATAGGCAGCATGCAGGAGATCGCGGTGACCCAGCTAAATGCATTAAATCGGAAGATTCGATTATACTGAGGCATTGAGGGAGGTAATTCCGTCCAACACTGACAAAACTTTGTTTCCCCGTGTCTTGACTCTTGAGTCACGTTGAGGCTGGCTAGTGAATTAACATTCATTTTGGAAACAGGCTTTCTTGCGCGTGAATGCTCAATACCGAAATCGATCCGAATCAAATTACATAATTAAAAAGTAGAGCGTTGTCTTCCCCTGCATCCTCCCCTGCATTTCCGATACTTTTTTACATTAAAACATATTATCTCGAAAAGAGTTGCTGTAAGTTTCCGTATAATGTACCATGCTGCCTTGTTGACGTTATGATTGAGCTGCGAGTGTTCTGTTCAGTATCAGAAGGCTCCTTCCTCCTAGCGTTCAACCGATGACGTCACCGTACATAGCATGATGTACCCTGTCATTGGATGTAATTCTCTTAATACATCCATGAGATGTAACCAGGGCTACAACTGCCTTCATGTTGTATTTTTATTGGAAATGCTATGTACTATTTACATTATTAATCTAGATGCTTTTTGGTTGTTGTACATGACAGTTGGAATAAAAACTTCAACTTCCCATGTGGAGTTTGCAAACAATTCATCAGATTAAAAAATATATATTTTCAGTGAATTGAATACAAGTGAATTGCTATTGCGCAACAGCAGGGGTTGGTTTGTGAACTTCTCATAATTGAAGAGAACTCAGTCAGACCTTTACACATGGGCCATAATACATTACATTTCTGATCCTCTCAATATCGCAGAGATTTCGGTGGTGATAAACTTGTATCACAATAATTAACACCCTAAATAATTGTGTATTTTATAACAATAATTTAGCAAAAATATCATGCCTACATCAGCTGTAATTACGATTTTCACAAAACTCAGTTTGTGCTAAAAACACATGGGAATTATATAAGGGGACATGATCAAATATACTGTCTCCTGTAAGTTCTAGTACAATGCATTAAATAGCGCTCAGTATCTCAGTATTTAGATATTCTTTATTATAATGTTTATTTTTACGGCTACGAGAGCAATAAACATTTTCCTAAAAGTGACATTTTAGTCAGATGCCACATATTCAACATTTCCAACATTTTCATCAGTGTTTGCGTAGCTATACCCTTACTGGAATATGCCTGGATATTTTCTTTGAAAAGTTAAACAACTTTGGTTTAAAAATATTAGTATTTTATGTTTTTTTATTTGATGTTGTTAAAAACAGATTACTGAGTACTGTGATATGGTCCCATCACAAGTTAAAGATGAAATTAACCCTTTTGCTATACTAATCTATAATTAAAGTAAAATAGTAATGGTTCAAAATAAACATACCGTGCTTAATGATTCTGATCATTTTTGTGATGAATGATTCTGTTAATTTTAGCACATAAGGCAGCCCGGTTCCGAAAAGAATGCAGTGAACTTTCACCCGGTGCAAAATAAACATACATGGGCAACATTAATCGAATCGCCCGTCTTTTGAACGCCTGCTACCTTAGATTAACCAGTAACCAACACCGGTTTTATTCTTTATGAGCCTATTGGATATTTTAGACCACTGAGCCCGCATCTTTTATGAAGTGGCATTGCTTTTCACAAATAGAAACCGTATCTGATTTACAAAGAGGCGTGGCTTTAAGGGAAACAGCGGACTCTAAAGCCAACATATTACGTCATGTCTTTGTATCCGCAAATCACGTTTCGCGTCGGGCGGGATCAGTGAAGTTCGCGGTGTGCTGTTGAAATCAGCACAACCTACCATTAGAGAAATAATCGTGAGTGGAAGTGGTTGAGCATAAGATCAAAGCAACTGTCAGTCCGAGACGGGAACACATCATGAAGACAGTTAACTAAACAAAAAAAGTCAACAAGGACGTGTTAGTCAGTTGTCTGAATCTGGTTTTGGATATAGTCGCTGTTGTCTTTCTGAACGGAACACAGCTTGTGTACAGTACTGTGGAGTGTGTGTCGAGTCTGCACAGCAACATCGGGCTCCTACCTTGCTTTCTAGCTCATTTTCTAGGACACGTTTCATTATTTAAAATATAAACCTGAATGTTGTTTGTGTCATGAGTCCGGCCGGGTGCTCACATGTGAACGCTTATAAGGTGGACAATTGGAGGCCAAACCTACGAGTCATATACCAATGCTTTGTTTGGAGCGGGAGCGCTGAAACCAGGAGACGAAAGGTAAAGAGACAGGAATGACAATGTCAGAAACTGGATCAAAAACAGAATGTAACTACATACTGAACAGACAGAATGGCTACCGTAATAACTACATATTACGCCCCACTCAGTCCGAAGCACACACTTTAGGGTACAACACTTCACCCTGTTGTTGGAGCCTGGCGGTGGTTCACATTGTCAGGTCTTCTCTGTATAGCTGTATTAGCACACCACACATCCTGTTAGATGTGTGCACACAATAGGTAACGTTGCTGGACCCAGTAACTCTCCATGCTGGGGATGTCTTGCTACCTACTGTTAGTTTGTTAGCAACATGGAAACAGTTAGCTGCGACCATTGAATCCACATCCGTGTGTTAACGCAGGAGCTAACGATACACTGCTACAGTGGATGGTGATGCCCAGCCGGAAGATCACCTCTAGCAGGCTACGGAACCACACAGCTAACGCTACCTGATCACCAGTCACATTAGATAGCACAGTGCTGTACATGTAGCTGCTTCTGGTGGAAACAATATCCACCATAGAAACCCTGCTCATCTGGTTAGCTAGGTAGTTATCGTATGCTGTAGTAGCTCACTATAGATGTCCTGATCGTTAGCTACCGGCCAGCTAGGTTAGCCAGCCACTGACCAGGGGTTTCTTATGTTATACAGTCAGTAGGTATCTGGCTTAATTAGGAAGTGAACCCCTTTGTTACAATGATACCACGTAATCGTTACTGTTTTACAGGCCAACATGTGTGGCTGTGTGATGTGGCTTTACTCGACTAGACGCATTAATTATGAATGTGAGTGGTTGGCTGTTTCCACCAAATCCACCCAGCATTGTCGTTAGCAACTCCTGCATTGTTCAGCTAATACATGCCCCCTCCCCACCCGTTATCCGGGCCAGGCGCAAGCCCCGCACACTTCACTCTGTCCCCTTCTTCCCCACACTCGTCTAACACACACACACACACGCCTCTTTTGACTCTAGTGAAGTATTCCTACTCCAATGACGTTGTTAGCATTTCAGTTCAGTTATTACTGTGTCCTGAAACAGAACCACCCTGACACATGACCAATAGCAAGGATCTCTGTAGCGTGCGCAAATCGCAAGTCAGACATAGTCAACGTTTATATTCACTTTCTGTCTTCTCACATATCTTTAATAAGGTTAGTCACTGTCCTTACCAAGACTTTAAAAAAATATTTCAAATGAATGTACAGTAGCCTTGAAATGTTTGTTTTTCTATCCTTTTTTCATTGGCAATCACAGCACATCTTACATGTGTCATACATTTTTTTTATTTCGTTGTTGATGAACTAGGTGCTACAGAATGATGCGGGCTGGACGGCATTGGTGAGTTGACACTCCTTCCTCCTTGTACTGACATTAGAGACACTGAGGCAGATCATATGAGTAAACCAAACGCTGACTTGCTTTCTCTTTGTACTGTCCCACATGTCCTCTCACACTAGTGTCATGGCCATACAATTTTTGGATTGTCACTGGTTGCCCAAATGTAATTTAGCTGGGCTTTTCAACAGGATTTGGTCAGTCAGTTGCATACATGTAGGTCTGTTTACCCAGTGTTAACCTACCGTAGATTGGATATGCTTTGGACTGCTCCATAGATGGCCTAGCTCACACTTTCAGTTCCTGCACAACTTACTGCACAACTGCTTTGGGTTACACGGTGAGTACAGTCAGATGACAGACACAGGGCTGTTGCTAGTTCAATCAGTGCTCACCAGATGGTCGATGTCCCTTTGTTTGTACAGCAGTACATTAGGTCTTGCTCATTGTTATTGCGCTTTCTGCACATGTTCTCTTGTTCTCTCTCCTGTACAGTAGTACATCAACATGATTAACGTAGCTTCTCACCCCCCCAGTCTCAGAGTTCTCTCTTTCAAAATTAATTAACCAAGCACTTCCTCAGAAGCCTCCCTGTGTGCACACTGCGCAACACTAAGATAGCTATAGTCCCGGGGGTAACCACCAGGCCAAGGCTAGCTCACTGAAGCCCCAGAAGCTGCACGTTAAATAGGATTGCAGCGCCTGGGTGCGCTGGACCCTGTTCGGTCAGAAATGCGTTCTGAATCTGTGTATGTGTGTTTTGAGTCTAGGAGCTAGACTAAGCTTTTTCAATGCAGCTTTGCTACATGTGTTTGTTAAGAGACAACACAGCACAACATTTTGTAACATTAAAAACACCAATCCTTATTGGACACATTTCAAGTTGAGCTCTGTGTTTCTATTTAACGCCTTTTGAACACAGCTCTGACTATCAGGCTTGGTGTGGATATGTCATGCTGTCTCGAATGTCCGTAACACTGAGCTCTAGTGAGGCTCTGCTGTCATCTCTGTGGGTATGTAAGATAGGCCGTTAGCTTCTGGCACTCAATCCCAGTCACCACTGTGTTTGCCCAGAGAGCATCAATCAGGCCACACAGCTCCTCTCAGTCCTGGTGTTATTGTGCAAGGCCAGATACAGGAATTCAGTGTCATTGTCAGAACGAAATCCCCTTTCCATAGACATGGGTTCAAATACTATTTTGTTATCTTTTAAGTGCTTTGCACATCGGTTCTAGCTTGCCTCGAATGCCAGGAGGATGTGCTTCAGTGTCATGACCTTCAACGTTTTGGGATGATTCTATTGGTCCATTTGGTTAGGCACGCTCAGTCAGGCAGAGATAATGTCTTTGAAAAGATTTCAAAGAGTACTTGAACCCAGATTTGTCAAATACAGCTTTGGAAGCGACAAAGTTCCCCAATTCTCATCACTGCTTTTCCCCAAACAAATAATACTGACTGTTTCTATTTCATCATCATGATTCGTGGAAGCCTGTTGTGCAAACAGAAAGCAACAATGGAAGGCACATATTCAGTTTCACGATAAATAAGGGTTTGAGGACTCATGAGCAGGAGGTCTGTAGCCTGAATGAGGACAATTGTTTTGTGTCAAGGTGAAATCCACAGTACTTCTAACTAGGCTGAATATCGTCAAACCAAAGTACTCTTTCATGAAATAAATCCCAGTTACAACTTTTCATAAGATTACATAATTTTCAACCCTAATCACTGTGGATATTTGCCCAGTTCTGTGTTGTATTCTTTGTAACCTACTTATACTTGTGGACCCCTCAACTCTTTCTTCTCTGCCCCAGATGTTTGGTCTGAGGCCAGGACTGTCAGAAATGTATGTTGCCTCCTGTGTAATAGAGGACATTTCCTGATGTACAGTATGCCTATTTCCTGACCAGTTTGTAGTACAAATAAACCTGTTTCACTTACATTGTGTGTTTTTGGTGTAGGAAACTGCCAGGCTGATGTAACTAAGCAAAGGTTTCTAAAACATTATGGTCCTGGCCTTGCAATTGTGAACAGAGACTACCTTTGCCTGAAGACACTGTCTCGCCAGCACTTTCAGACAATTAAAATCAGTGCAGGTTCAAAAGTTTAACATACACTAGAATTCTGCTTTGGCCTGCGATGTTCACATAGAACTTAGTTCTATCGTTTCCCTGACAACAATCTTTGCAGTTGGTAGTATACTCCTTGTATCGTAATAAGATACTTATTATCGAATCAAATATAACATTTCTCTTCTTTTCCAGAGAGAGCGTTGTCTCCACCAGCAGCCCTTACAGGTTTTTTTAAGATTATTTGATTGATGGCTCTGGTTGTGCAGTGATAGTTGTTTGTCCTGCTTCAGGACCAGTCTTTAACAGACAAATGAAATGCCAGTTCAGTTTAGTGTCGTCATTTAAAAAGCCGTAATGTACCCGTCCAAACACATGCCGCAGCCCCTAAAAAGGGCCTTCGTGTAAACATCCATTGCTCTTTATTGATTATATGTTGTAAATTGAATTTGCAGTAGCTTACCGCTAAACACTATTAAGCAGAAGCACGTGTGGGCCACGAACAAACAAAGACACATATTTTAACATCGAAGTAATCTAATTGAGTCGTAATACACTTCAATCCCTCCAGTCTTCTGCCATCACCGTGTTCTTTGCTAAGTCAACAATTTCCTGCATATTGTTACGTTTTACTTGACCTAGCAGACCTAATCCTTTCTGGCTTTCATCCAGATGTTTCCATTGTTTAATGGGAAATACCACTGTATGTATGGGTCAAGCTGTGATAATGCATTCCTATGGTATACAATTTCAACCGCATTGTCCACTAATGGATCATCATGGTTTCGCCATGCTAATACGTGAGCACTAATACAGTATATATAGATCTCTGCCGTGCTCCCCTAGTCTATGACACGCTCCTTAAACACTACAGAACCCCCCCATCTTAAAATCCAGTCTGATCCAGCTTCACCTTGCATCACAGTCATACAAATGAAGTATGGCGCCTCTTTTGCTGCCTCACTATCAGTAACAGTCTCCACATCCCTCTGAAAATGTATTTCGTCCTGGGATATGTTAGCCTAGACTGGGTGGACTACGGGATATTAGTGATAAAGGATATTCATTTTTCAATGGTATATTATGAAGTAATGGATTACATTTCTGTTTGTTTAGCCAGCCATAGCATACAGCTGTAGTTCTACAATCGCCACTGTCCAAACTCTGCATTGACCAACAATGTCCGCAACAACATGTTAAGGGTGCTGCTTATTGACTCGGTCTGTCACAGGCGCTGGAGTTACCATGGGTTATGTAGTTTTTTTTCAACAGGGTTTCTGAGTAAGAACAGTCTTTTTTTCTCTTTAACAGCTGTACAACACCTGTTCAGAGTCTGGCTTACCCGCTGTGAACGACTGGGTGCTTATCAAAACACACGTGCGTACACACACACACACACAGACACACACACTAGACTAACTGAAGCAGAGTGACTGAAAGATTAAAGGGGGGTGTGAAGTCAGGATTAACGACCCTCCCCACCTGCTAAAAGGCCACATCTTTGGCGGTCAGGGATGACTGTTAAATGGATGAGTGAGCAAAAGAGCCCCAATCCATTGATTCACTTTCACACCTCTGTCTTGCTGGCGCATACACACACCCACCCTCGTACAGGCCGTGTTGGACGACATGAACCTGGCCCATTTCACTGGTATGTACCTGGAACTGAAATGTTGCATAGAAACGGGTTCCGTCTTTGTCGATGTGTGTGGGATTGTTATTTTGGGTCTGTGTGTTTTCCACATGTCATAATCACCTTAGGTTCGGTCTTTGGAGCGTTGTCATCGGGGTGCTTCGTGCTGCTCTCGGAGACGCCCTCGCGGGTGGACATTGTCAGTCAGAGCACTATGGGATCTCTCTTGAGTCTGCTATTCAGTGGACACCATCCACCATTGCTCGCTCATACCCACCCACCCACCCCCCCTCCCCCGGAGCTGTCAGCCTCAGCCTGCCTCAAGCAATCCATTCCCAGTCGATACACGACGAGAGCTTTCTCAGAACGTCTGTCACCTGCCCTGCTTTCAGGCTCTGCGGATGTGCACCAAAATTGGCATCCTATTTTCTTTGTCGTGCACTTGCCTCTTTCTGGTCAAGATGTCGGGAATACATGTTTGAGATTATTGTAGTGGTCCAAAGCTCCCACCTCCAGTCCACGCATGCCCCATGGAGTTGGGGTTTCGAGCCTCTCTGTCACTAGTGTCTACTTTCTCCTGTACTGTCAATAGAAATACCTCCCTAAAAAAATGTTTTGGGGAAAGAAAAACATAGGGAATACTGATAAACAACACATCACCAGAATAACCATGGCTTAGACCTTGTTATTGGTGTCACTATGACAACAAGTGGAGGCGAGGCAATGTTCTATCTAGCCGGACAGAAGGGACAATTCGTCCAAATTGGCGGTTACATAATTGTCTGTGTTCATATTGTTTAACAAAATGCAGCTTTCTCCTGGTGTAATGGCCATGTTTTATAGAGAGCGGGTTTTAATGGGGGATTTAAAACGATGTCAGACTAAATAAACATGAGCACGGATGTTCTGCCATCTTTCTTTTTCCCAAACCAAACCCTGAAGGCTAGTTCACGTCAGCATGCTACACAGTCACTGTAGCAAGGCCTAGTATCTTATACGCCAATGTTTGTAATATTGTGGTCCAGGAAGAACAGTGCACATTGTATGCCCTGTGGACAGAACAATTAAAGCCAATTGAGCGATGCAGAAAAGATTAAGCCGTTAGGGGATAAAAGAGCCAGGGGGAAAACAAATAAATGCTGCACTTTCAGCCACAGTGTGGCTAATGACTCCTTAATAAGTCTACATTCTTTTTACTTAGTGTCTTCTCAGGTTTTACTCTTTCTTTTCTCATTCCCATCCAATTATCTTTTTGTTAGCATATCCTTTATCTTACCCTCTTCTTTCACTTTCTATCACCTTCCTTCCCGCCCTCCTTTTCCCGTTCAGCCAATGTGTTTCATTAAATAGCTTTCTGTTAGCAGACCGATTTGGATCAGCGTTTTTGCCGGCAGGCACAACTTTACTATGATTGGTAAGGCTTTGTGACAAACTAACCATGCACTATTCCTTTGTTACTCATTTGTTCAAGTTCAAAGCACTTCTATGTTGAGTTGACTAAAGGAGGAACAAGGCTCTGCTATCCAGTTTCTTTCTACTTCCCCTGTCATCTTTATTTCCAGACTCTCTTTTTTTATAACTCTCACTGTGTGTGTGCGTGTGTGCGTGTGTGCGTGTGTGCGCGCGTCATTCACACCCTGCAAAGAAATAAATTCTGAATGCACAAGTAGAATTGAGCAGAAAATAATGCTAACAAATGCATTGAAATACAGTTAAAATTTATTCATTACATTTGTAATCAGTTCATTACATTTGTTTGGAAAAGTTGGTTGACTTACTTCTCTTGTTTTAGTTTGTTTATGTAAGTTAGACGTAACACATGATCAGTGGTTTGGTCATGAGTGTACTGTAGTTGCATGACTGGAAAAGACCAGAAGAAGTTATGGAACTCCTGTTATGGAGACAAATTGACAATAAAACAGAAACTGAAGTGTGCCCTAAATTTTAATGAAGACATTCTTGGAAGTTATTGCAAATCAGTTTGAGTAGCCAAACTGGAGCTGGTGAATATGTGTTGGTGTGTGTGTCTATGTACACACACACACACACACACACACACACACACACACACACACACACACACACACACACACACACACACACACACACACACACACACACACACACACCTTCCATTAACCAGTGTGAGAGCGATAACACCAAATTTAACACACCTGCTCCCCATTCACACCTGAGACCTTGTAACACTAATGAGTCACATATCACCTGGGAGGGAAAATGGCCAAATTTGGGACCAGTTTGGACATTTTCTGTTAGGGGTGTTCTCACTTTTGTTGCCAGCAGTTTAGACCTTAATGGCTGTGTGGGGACAGCAAATTTACACTGTTATACAAGTTGTACACTTACTACTTTATATTGTAGCAAAGTGTATTTTCTTCGGTGTTGTCACATGAAAAGTTATTATCAAATATTTACAAAAATATGAGGAGTGTACTCACTTTTCTGAGATACTGTATATTTCTATATACATTTATTTATTTATCGCATTCAACTTCAGTTTGTTGCTGAAATTGGCTGTCTTTTTCTTCTAATGCAGTTGTTAACAGATGTACTGTTATTTCAATTGGATGTAATCAAGTGTGATTCATCAGTCAGTTCTATTAGACCGGTAGTTAGATACTTATACTGGTTGCAGTTAAAGCCTATTAAGCTGGATTCACACCAGGTCCGGCAAACTGGTTGCATTGCGGCGGAAGTCCATTAATTGAAATGGGAAGCAATGCGCACCGCTGCGGCAAATCTTCCGGAACTGGCAAAATGTGGATGCGGTGCGGCGGGTGTGTTGCAAGAGTTGAAATAATCCAACTTGTGCAGTGCTTTGCCGTACGGCACCAGAGCAGGAAGTTGATTTAACACTAGGGTGGGAAATTAACACCCGCCAAATGCGGATAGATTTTCACATTGGCAGGTAACTTTTCCCAATCTACCAGCCACTCTGGCGGGTGAATTGTACAACATATGATACGTTTTTTGTTTTTTTATTTGGCTACTTTAAACATTACTTGTTTCGGATTTGAGATTAACGCGTTGGACAAAAATGCGGAAGTTTACTCATTAACCATGAAAGCCGCACTTCTGTCGAGGTGCGTATTTGATTGGTTTTCGCGGAGCTACTCTATGAGAACTCCAGCCTTGAGCTGCGGGACCATAAACATAGTGCGATATAAAAGAAAAACAAATCAGTTTAGTTCCCAGTATTAAGCCCGAGTAGGCTAGATTAAGTCAATATAGAAATTATCATGGACAAAACGTGTATATTTACAGATATGGGGAAGTTGATGTGAATATGATATGATTTTATGTTATCGAAAAAAGAAAATCACACACAAACAGCGCAGAATGCTAAACGCTCATTGGATGATTCAGCTGTCACTCAAGTCACTCATTTAGTCTGCCATAATGATTGGATTCTGATAAACGCCGCTCTCGTTTTACCAGAGACATTTACACGCGCAAATTCCAACTTCTCAACTGTAACTTATTAACAACGGATTCTAATTCAAGTATCTTACATCGCCATAAAATGGTTCCTTATTATATTTAATGTTGTATTATGTTTCGTTTCATTATTGAAGAAGCACTTGCAACTTTGATGGCGGTCAGATAGCTCAGTGGTTAGGGAGTCGGACTAGTAATCAGATGGTTGCTGGTTAGATTCCCTGCTGTGCCAAATGTTGTTGTCTTTGGACAAGGCACTTCAACCTAAATTGTTCCAGGAAGAATTCCCCTGTGCTTAATGTACTGTAAACCACTCTGGATAAGACTGTCTGCTAAATTACTAAATTGTAAATGTAGTGTTCCTGCAGTTACTGTAAATCACTCTGAATAACAGTGTCTGCTAAATGACTAAATTGTAAATGTAGTGTTCCTGTAGTTACTCTAAATCAATCTAGATAACAGTGTCTGCTAAATGACTAAATTGTAAATGTAGTGTTCCTGTACTTATTGTAAGTCACTCTGGATAAGACTGTCTGCTAAATGACTTAAATGTAAATGTAAATCATTTAACCAATGCTTCGATATTTTTATTAGTAATCCCAGATGTTTTCCAAACACATTATTAGAAAATGAATTTACAAATGTGTAAATATTGTGGTGTACGTCAGGTGTTACAACAGTAAAGTTTTCCACCTCTCAAAGTTGAAATTGCCTACTGTTGCATATGTGATTTAAAAGTAGCTGACTAAAATATGGTGTTAGGACATACAATTAGCAAACAGATTGGCACAATAGGTCAATTATCTGAAAATGATTCACCTCAGACTTGTCTTCACTAAATGTCCCTTGACCTATATTAATATGTATTCATAGTGAATTTAATGTATTGAAGCAATATAGAATATAGTAATGTGTTTTCTTTCATGTATTTGAATTTGGGAAAAAGTGGCTGGTAAATTTTCGGCACCCACCAGCCACTGTGGCTGGTAGACAAAGTTAATTTCCCACCCTGTTTACCACTGAAGAAGAGCTAATATGTCGCTTTCATCTACGTTTTTTTTTGGAAAAGATGTCCACCATCTCGTAGATGCGGAAGATTGATTACGGTGTTGATTGCGGTGTACAAGTGTGTCTGCATTACGATGCTGTACGGTGGTATTTTGCCGGGCCTGGTGTGAATTCAGCTTTAGCCTTTCTGAAATTAGTTGTCAGGGGTATACATGAATTATTAGGTCTTCCAACTTCCATAAGTCAAAAATATTTTTATTTGAATTTTCATCCAGATGTGCAGGATGCATTTATTTTCAGTCGATAGCAGTCACCAATATGAGCTCTTTAATCGTGTAAAAATGTACTGCCTGACATGACCAGAATGAGACGAGTTTACGTAGACACATGAAACGACAAATATGACCATGGGACATTTTCTATTTACCTTCTTTTTAGACAAAAACAACATTGTCCTGAATTAGCATTGGTGCGTTGGACTGTTAACTCTAATATTTTGTCTTTTAATTGAAGTTCCAATAGACACCCATTGAATCTGTCTGGAAGCAGTTTTTCCACCTCTTAAACAGTTCCTGCAAAGGTGCATGGAGGAGAAATCCTGGCCCCGTTTTGAGAGGTTGCCTTACTGGATGTTTGCTTTTCCTCACCCAGCACATTTATAATTGATACTTTATGATTTGTGAAGAATGAGGTAGAGATGGGACTGAATATTCATGAAGGTCATGGTTATTTATGTTTGCTATGCTTTCCAATCTAGATCAAGAAAGACAGTTTGTCAAATTGAGGCTCACTTTAAGTCGTATTTACACGGACAGAACTCTGCAAAGCTCCATTTTGCTTGCATATTCACTTAAATGCCTAGCTTTGTGACCAGGAATTCATGTTTGGAAATATCCAAAGATTTTTATTTTGAATAGCTAAAACATTTCCGGTTGTGCCCCTACCTTCTTCATCTTAGGTCTGCACATGTTCCTTCTACAAAAAAAGCAGCTTGATACTTTAACAAGAATGGAGCAATAAAACAAGTGTCTTTTCCATTTCCCTTTTGCTAGAATATTTTACCACATGCAATCCTGGTTTTGTAGTGTTTAGTACTGTGTGGTAAAACCATTAAAAAATGCATTGCAAAATGATGTCTAAGTCCATATATTTTTGCTTTTAATTTCCTGATCAGTCAGGAACTGCCTAATTTCATGTTTCAGTCCCAGTTGCCATTTCTTTTAGCTAGATATCATTGTATCTAAACATAATTTAAATTATAGACTTGCTATTATCTAGATATCCCCTGTAGCTAAATAATTAGAATTGTCAGTGGGTCTTGCATTATTGGATTTACTGGCATAAATACTGGCATACGTGAACAGGGTGAATATGCAAAGCAGAGCGAGGATTTGTCATTTGACATGACTAGGCACCATTTTAACAGAAAATACATCTCATTATGTAAGATGTAAGACGATACACCAAATTATATTATTTCTAGACTGTAGGCATGGTGGATTGACTAGGAATGCATGTGAACATTGAGTTTGGGTAAAATATTCCTTTACCATTGTGTCCTTAAATGCTCACGGCCCCATTGGGAAGGTAATTGTTATAAGACCTTCAGCCCATTGTCTCAAACGGACCACGTCCATGCAGTCGCTCCCTGTTCCACTCTGTTATGCTCTGCCTGATGGTAACGGACCGATTATCCAGCTGATGGGCTCAGAAACCAGCACTGAGGCATTTCCACTTCAGGAATGTTCTGTAAACGAAGCCACAGACGGTACAGTGAGGGAGAGGTAAGGCAGCGGTAATGACAGCATTTCTGTCTTGGCTGCTTTCAAACAGCCTGTGCTTCAAATCGAAAAGGGTACAAATAATTCTGAGAATGGGACGCGGCGGGCGAGAATGTGGTGATGAGCCCGACTGGTTTTGATTCGATAAGACTTGCGTGATCAGAGGAGCAGCCCCCCCAACCCACACAACCCTTTATCTCTTCTATAGTTTTGAAGAAGAGTAGAAGGATGATAAGGGATGAGGAGGGATGCTGTCGACTCCAGTGTAGAGAGAGTCTGACAGCCAATGTATTTCTGTCAAGAATGACACATTCATTTCCTCTCCTCTGCCATATTTATTTTCTTCCCTCATTCGTTCCATCTCCCCCCACCACATCACTGTCTGATCCGCTCTTCATTTTCCACTGGTCCCCCTGTCTTCCTTCTGTCCTTTCTGCCTCTTTAATTCATTCTCATCTCCCCATTTCACCCCCCCATGTTGACCCCCCCGCTCTACCCCAGCTGAGTCCGGGCAGATTTTCTGTGTGTGTGGCTCGTTGTGAACTGACAGGCTGCTAGCCAAGCCCCCCGACCCTGTCTTCCCACCCTCCCAGGCCCAGAAGAGGAGCTGTCAAATGGGCTAAACCCGGCTGACTGCTCCATCCAGCCCAAACAAAAGACTCCATCCTAACACCTCTCACAGATCCTGGGTGCCCTCCCCCAGGCCTCTGATTCAAGTCTCACCCGGGCCAGTGGTCCCAGCTTCAGGCCCCAGAGTTGGGATAAATCCCCGATGTGGGTGTGAACACCACTGGTAGTGATGGTCCTGTTTCTAAGTGTGCTCGTCCTCTCTGCTTTAGTCCAGGGGCACCACAGGTAAGACCCCATGCACGGGGTTCCACGTGGCGTAGTAGGCTAAGTCGCTGCACTGCAGAACGTTCTACGTCATCATAGTCAGTGGTTCGAGCCTGACTATGGGTTCTCTGACTTTCCCTGGGCCTCCTGCACGAGGCAGCACAAATTGACATAGCACTGCCTGGGGTTTGGGTTAGAATAATCAGATTATCCATCCTGGCACGTTGCTCTCCAGCGACTCCTTGTGTCCAGATCGGTCACTTGAAAATTAAATTGGTGAATGTAATTATCCTGTGCATGATTTGACTAAAAGCTTTCGTGTTGGACTCGCAGTGCGAAAAGAGTTGGTGGCTGTGCGACACGTGGTTGGATGAACCTTGTGTGCACCCCTCGCCATCCCACAGATCTGTCCAAGGAGTTGCGGAGCTGCCGACAAGGCAGGATTAGAGGGAACTGGAAAGGCAGGAAAATGGAGGAGAAAAAAAACTTGTTTCTTCATGGTTAGCAGAAAGTAACCCAGTGAAACGTGTTGTCCTCTGAAAGACATTTCTGTTCTTTTAAATTGAATTGTCATAATTTGCCAAAAATAAATGCCCTCCCACCATACGCTACAGATGGGGCACCTGTTTGACTGTTAGCAGAATGAGGCTGTGTGAATAGGATGTACGTCTAATGCGGTAAGGTTCAATGTGTGCAGGGCGGTAGAGATTAACGGAGCAATAGAGGGCACTGCTGCCATTAGACTGACATTTTTTTGTTGACCTCTGCAACGGGAGAGCGCCTAGAGATGCCTCTGTACCTGATGAGAGAAGCGTGGACAAGGTTAATGGGACACACGGCTTGCTTCTTAGCTTCCAGGCAGCAGCTGGTAGAAGTAGCGTGCATGCAAATGTGCGTCTCTCCTCTCCATCTGAAAGACAGGCTTCATGCCGTCCATTCTGCCCACGATACAAAATCATGCTGGGACATACCCCACCAACGAGCGAATCGGCTGCCTCTGAGCACCCCAGCGGCCAACTGGTGCCTACACCATCTGGATAATGACTTGTCACTCAATGGCCAGGGGGCGGGAATATGCAGACAGGGCCCAGAAACCAGACATCCTATCCCATCCATCACTTCTTCCATGGACCCCATTCATTATTCCCCATTGTACTATTTCTCTCACACTCGCGCACAAGCATGCTGCGCTGATGAGGTTCTAGTGGTTTCAGTAACTATAACACTTTTGAAAGCAGTTTGGTGTACTCATGTTATTCATCTGGTCTACATATGCTTGGTTCTTATAGGTTTTTAAGACAATTGGTTGGAGCATTTCCTTCTGGCCTTCCGGCCTTCTGATTGGTGCCCTGGGGATTCTCCCAAGGAGCCTCTGTGCTCTGATTGGCTACTTTAGGCAGGGGCATCTGTTGGCTCAGAGGCTTGACAGATGACCAGGTCTTTGTTCGTCTAGGCTTGGCCATTCACCATCTGTAGACCATGCGCGTGCGCGCGCACACCATTCCAACGCGCACACACACACACACACTTGCACAAGGTTGATTTGCCGGCTGTGCTGTCTTGTGTATAGATGGGGTTAAGGCTATCACACCAGACCCAAAGCCTACATTTAATCATTCAGTGTGTGCGAGTCTGTTCTAATCATCAGTGGAGCTGGCTATCTCTGAGGTATTTCCTCTGACCTATGACCTGTGTACCACTGAGCTGGTCCATAGAACACAACACGGTATTCAGAGGGAAACCACAGCTCTATAAGGCACAGTTAAACCACACACATGCACCAATGCCATCACAGTATCACCAAACATCATTGGCTAACCGTAGCGTCATAGCATCTGTAGTCCAGTAACAGCTCTGCTCAGTGATGCAGCTAGCTCCTGGTTGGCTCATTGTCCTCAGGCTAGCATGTGGCAGCCATGTAGATGTTTGTGTTTCCTCACTTAATTTCGGAGTCTGTGGTCAGAAGTCCAGGCGGTCAGTTAGTCATGGGAAATGGAAGGGAGGGGTCATCATGCTGAGCCTGGGGGGGGGGCTTCAGTCAGATCAGCACTGTAGCATAAGCCTGCATCTCCCCTGGCTGTGCCAGGCCTGGCTAAATATAAACTGACGAGCCTGTGTGTGAGAGGAAATGTTTGTGAGCGGGTGTGTGTGGTGTGTGAGAAGTAGTGAGTTTGACATGGTGAGTCAGTCGACGCTCTCATGGTCAGTTAGTGGGTTCTACTCCCCTGATCCCCGGGTATGGAGGGGAGCATCTGGAGTTGAAACCCAGCTTTCTACATCATGATCCCGGCCCTTACATCACCTCTGTCTTCCTTCTCTAGACTTCCTCTCACTACTTCCTCTTCTCAATTTCCTCTCTACTTCACTCTTCATTTCCTTTCTCCACTTACTCTCTATTTCCTCTCTCTACTTCCTCTTCTCCTCGCTGTGCTCTAACTCATGCCGCCCAGCACCAAAACTGGATGTATGTATACTAGCCTAGCACATAATCCCAGTGACGTAACATGGAGCGTTAAGGAGATGTTGGTATTTAAGTGGGGCATGGCTCACTGTGTGTATCACAGTTGGTGTAATGTGTGTAAAACTGTCAGATCCCGACTGTGGACCAGGACCGTTTCTGTAATCCTACAGATGACTCCCTAGTTAGTCTCTTTAATGTTGTTCTGCTGAGCCAGTTGCCTTCTGATCTTACATATTATCATCTCAGACTAGATCGCTCCTATATGAATGTACATCCGGATCTCCATGGACCCACATGAGCCAGGGAAGCCTGTCAATTGAAAGGTTGTCATGGGAAACCATTTGTTAGCAAGTGGAAACTTAGCAATGTAATGTAAATCACCAAATAAAAAGTGAATGTTATCTTTACAAGTATGGGAACAATGTCCCAACAGCTATGAGTAAGAATGATAAGGGGTAAGTTAAATAGATGTATATTGGTTGTGCAATGTTAAATCTTACTGTGCCTGTAATGTCGTCATACATTATGGCAGGAAGTTAGGAAGTGCAGCTCAGTTTCCACCCCATTTTGCGGGAAGCCTGTACCTATAATGTTTCCTCTCCAGAGGCTGGTCTGTCTCTTCTCCTGCCTGCCCCTTCTCATCCATGACCTGAAACAGATGGAGAGATGAGGTTGGGTGAGATGCTATCTCTGGTAGCACCTCAAAAACACTTGTTCCAGTCATATGAGCCAGCGGCCTGATCAATAGTCGATCTAATAGGACATTAAAAGCCCCAGGAAGGGAAAGGCGAGTGAGGGCCACTGCTGACACTGAGGAATGGGATAGGCGCTAGCCAGGAGGCTGCCTGGGAACCAGAGCGGTGGGGGGGTCCTTCCCAGCGAAGAGAGCCCGAGGGTGTGGGTGGTACGGCGTTGGCAGGGGTAGCAGAGGGTTTTGACTGGAGCTCTGCTGCAATGCAGAATGCTTGGAGGATTAGGCAGCTGCATCACTCCCTTGGAGATGAGCTACGAGGCAGGAGGAAATGCCTTCTGAACATCAGGAGAACCAGCTTGGCTTCCCAACACTCTGCAACACTCTCCCCACACCCCTCCACCAGCTCCCCATTCCCTGTGTGATGAGCCCCGCCCACAGCAGACTGAATGTGAATGCAGCTTAGTCTGTGAATGTCCCACTTACTGCACACTCATCACAATCTTTAGCTAGCCTGGAAGGCAGTGCAATGTGTATGTATGTAGTGTTGTAATGAAAATTATTCAACCCCCAATTGCAAATCAGGTTTATTAACAAAATGTAGACTGTCAGCTGTTTGCAATGAACAAATCAAACAAGCAATTCAAGTATCTGAAAAAAACAAATGCATCAAGTGGTTTCCTTAAATCCAACAGTAAATGCAACTCATTGTGATTTCTCAGTCTCAAAATTATTCAACCCCCTGAATAGAATCCCTCACAACTAGTGATGGGCAAATTAACCTTCATCGCTGTTCTTCTAGTAGCAGGATAATGCTGGCAGCACAAACTCAGATTTTATTTCTCAAAATGAAATCCACATTGAAATTTAACGCATTACAAGGCATTCCAACAATGGGCTTTTGAAAAATAAAATCTTTAAGTGCTGCCAGCATATTTTGCAGCAAAAAAAAACGAAATGCCCATCTACTCACAACAGCACAAATATGCAATACAGGTGTTGTCTTAAGCACACCTAATCAAGGGCTTCATTAGTTGCACCAGGTGTGCTTGAGCTGGAACACATGAAATACCTGAGCCAAGTAGGGGTTTGTGGAGTGTCACGTTTGACTGCATGTTGGAAACAAGACAAAAGAATGGTCCAAAAAGTTAAGAGAACAGATAGTCACCCTTCACAAACAAGAAACAGGATACAAAAACATAGCGGAGTCACTGAATGTTCCCAGAGACACTGTTGGAAGCATAGTTCAAAGTTAAGGGTACAGTGGTTACACTAATCATACAGCTGGCCAGTCATACAGCTGGCTTTGTTTGTCCTTTCCAATTGATTTTAACAATAATAGTGTGGGAAAACTATGGTCAATGATAAAAATCATCAGTCATGTGAAGCTTGTCCAGGATTCCATTCATTGAAGAAAAAACTGTATAACCCAGTTGGGACAAACTTAGACAAGAGGCCAATCCCACATATCTGTACAAGGAGTTGCGGAGCTGCCGACAAGGCAGGATTAGAGAAGGAATTGAGAAGGGATGTAAATTGGGGGGAAAAAATCACGAAAAAATAAAAAAGGCCAGTGCAAAAATTTTAACAAAAATTATTTTCAGTACTAGTTGATGTTCCATATGGTAAACTGTGTTGTGAAACTAGAACACTACAGATGGTCTGTGGCTGGAAAACAGTGTTGGGGAAAGTTTCTTTACCTAGTAACTAACTAATTAAAGTAAACTTTTTGGTTACTTTCTTTAAAATGCTTTTATAAATATGTTTTTTTTGTAGGTCTATGTGTACTATCATCAATCCTAATTGTAAAATTATATATATTTTTTCCTAACCCCGAGCCCGCATAGCCTATGCATTCCTGTTCATGTGCGAAACCTTTTCCTTTTTAGATCGGCGTGGCGCAAAGAAATGATAGACAATAATTGAAATAACAATGGATATTAAATTACTTGTTTTTTAAAAACGGAAAAGGGGGAATTATGTTGTAAATATAATGAATTGTTGTTATAAAAGTAATAACAAATTACTTGAATTGAGAAACTACCGCGTTATGTTACTCGTTCCCACAAAAAATATAGTCGGACTAATCCACAACAATGCTTGCAAACATAAGTAATTTCCTCTGAGCCATTATGCCAGGTATTTACTCAGTATGTACTCGTGTACAGTTGTATATCAGAATGTAAATTCAAGTTGAAAATCCTTCTACATAATCTTGGTTAGAAGCCATTGTGTTAGGCAGCAAAATTGTATTATAAGAGGATGCTCTTATAATAAACAATTCAGTGAGGACAGAAATTGGGAAAGCAGGAACCTCAGCATGAAATTATATGTAGTTCTTTACTTTAAGAAAGAAATTGTGACACCTTGTGCCTGATAAACATTGATATCCTTCGGCTGAAAAAATCAAGGAAACAAATGCAATTTCCAAGGCTTTTGGTATGCCAGAGACACTTTCTTAGGCATTTGAAAACATTGGAAAATATATTAGTCTCACTAGTCAGTGTTTTATTAGTTTCATTCAATAACGTAATCGCAAGTAAAGCATTGGTGAAACGCATGACATGTGACACGTGACATGATCCCAGCACCTCCAGGTCCCTGTATCATGGTGTGGTCGTATGGAGGAAGGATTAGGGAAGAGAGAAAACACGTATGTGTGTGCATTAATGCATCTGTCCTTGTGTGCGTGCGTGCCTGTACATCTGTCTAGCCTTCTGAAGCTCAGTCTGTCTGTCTGCTGGGCTTGACATTCACTTTGGTAGCCACTTGTCCTTCAGATAAGTAGGACAAATTCTTCACTTGCTGAAAGGCCAAGCCACTTGTTCCAACAAGGAAAAGGTTGCTAATCACTAAACGAACGTGCAGGCAGAGAAAGGTGCTGTGTCATGTCACAAAATAAATGTTCAGAAAATCAGACAAATGTAGGCTATTGACTGCCTAGAGCTGGGCAAAATGCATGGATATGGAGTCATGCCATGATAATTTGAGCCAGTCTTTTCCCTATGGAAGTAAGACATGAAAGAATTAGGTTACTACTTTTGGTCAGTAGCATTGTAGGTGAAGCCTTGTGTACTATCCATCTTATCTGTGGAGAAGGCATGGAGTCAGAAAGGAGCTAGCTTGTCAGTGCAGCCCTTTACCCACAACCCCCCCTGCTGGCTGACACCGAATGCTGCAGCTAGTTTACCATGTTTTTCTATTTCGTCCTGTGATTTGCCCATTCATGCTGTGTTTCACATAGATTATTTGTTTTTCTTCTGGGGGAAGGCAATATCAGAGTTGCAAACCACATTCAATGAAACCTATTAAGTGCTGTGACTTTGAGGTTGGGAGTCGCAGGCTTGGTGACCAGAAGATTACTCATCTTGAGAAGGGGAACGGGCTGGACTGACTCATGGGATTGTTTCCTTGTGTTCCCTCTCTTAACCAATGACTCTGTGTTTCATACTGATACCGCAAGGAGGAAGTGAATCTGACACTCGCCTGGGTCTGATATGACCTCATCTAATGTTTCACTATGCAGCCATATTCCATTAGATTACAGGTTGTACTGTAGTGCTTTAGGTTCACTTGAAAACGTGTGTGTGTCTGTCTGTCTGTGTGTCTGTCTGTGTGTCTGTCTGTGTGTCTGTCTGTGTGTCTGTCTGTGTGTCTGTCTGTGTGTCTGTCTGTGTGT
>JACXGM010011951.1:0-24520 GCA_016801145.1 Umbra pygmaea
CACATGACGTGTTTTAAGATGCGTTAGACAGCCAATCGCAGGTGACTATGTTGTTACACGCAAATATGCTACATGATTATTGGCTCACATACGCTTTTGGCACCGAAATTTGGCATCGAAAGATAAATAATTTTTCGATACTCGATAGTATTGGAGTATTTCGGTCGGTGCCATAAAAGTATCGATGTTCGGTGCCCAGACCTATTTTTAACTGTCCATTATATTAGAAAACATATTTACAGTATATTTCATTAGATTATAGATATTCAGTGTGTTCTATTAACAAGAAAGCCTTTTTGGATGAACTACCTGAAGTGTAGATTTTATGGACACCCTGAGGTATTAATGTTAGTTGGAAAAGCAGAATGTCATTTCATGTAATTGTTTGTTCAAACCCATTTTCCAATATCAATATGAGGCTGGCAAAAACAGTTGTATGCAAACGTTTAGGCACCCCTGAGAATTTCCATGATTTTAATTTATAAATAATTGGGTGTTTGAATCAGCCATTTCATTTTGATCTATGAAATAACTAAAGGACACAGTAATATTTCAGTAGTGAAAAGAGGTTTATTGGATCAACAGAAAATGTGCAATATGCATCAAAATGAAATTAAACAGGTTCATAAATTTGGGCACTCTTGTCATTTTGTTAATTTGAATACCTGTAACTACCTAGCACTGATTAATTGAGACATACAAATGGTTTGGTGAGCTCATTAAGCCTTGAACTTCATAGACAGGTGCATACAATCATGAGAAAAGGTATGTAAGGTGGCCAATGGCATGTTGTTGTTCCCTTTGACTCTCGTGATTTGATCAAGTTCTGTAACGGAAAAAGTCCGGAATAAGGCAGGAGGCAAATGCAGATATACAAAGTGTATTCTTATACAGAGGTGGTAAAAGTACTGAGTAAAAATACTTTTCTGTAGTACTCTGAGTTCACAAGTTTTGTGAAGTCCCTACTTAAGACCAAAATGATCAGGTACAGGGAGTTAGTATCTTACCAAAGCCATGTTTGATATTTTCTTTACTCTTTCTATTTATTTCATAGGTAACTGTTAAGATATTAACTCCCTTTATCTGATCATTTTGTTCTTAAGTAGAGACTTCCCAAAACTTGTGAACTTTACAGTACTTTTACCACCTCTATTCTTATATATTTCCAGATGGGTACCGGTGTACAAAACAAACAGGTTTAAATAAGTACTTGGAAATTTGAATAAATACTCATTAAATGCAGAAAACAAAAGGTGCTCTACTCAGAGATGCCACAAGTTAGTGTAATGGATTACTTATCTGGGTTGGGCTAAGTTCACAACTTTTGGGAAGTTCCTCAGTAAGACCCTATTGACCAGTTAAAAGAAGTTCATAACTTACCATTGATCTATGAAAAACAAAAACGTTTACAGTGTTTTTCCTTCAATTGGAACAATGGGAAACATTCTAAAATTACAGAACGTCTTTTACCTGGTCATTAATGTCATACTTAGGAACTTCCTGTAAGTTGTGAACTCAGTCCAACTCAGAATAGTAATCTATTACACTAACTTGTGGTATCTCTGGCTCTACTCTAGGCGCGGTTCACCAAATTTTTCAGACTACTACACACAAGGTAAGAGATTTAAATCTTCACTGACATAGCGCGTGATGACGTGAATACTTTTCATAGTGTACGGACACTAACAGATAGACAATAACCCACAACCACATCACAAACACACAGATAATTTACACTGATAGGGCCTGGACAAACTATTGACAGGTGGAAACACTAATTAGACAATTACACACACATTGGGCCCTATTTTAACGATCTGAAACGCAAGTATCAAACGCGAAACGCAAGTTACATTGTGGGAGGGTCCCGGGCGCTGTTGCTATTTTACCGGCGGGATAAATGATTCTTGTGCCTGACGCATATCTAAAATGGGTAGGTCTAAAGTAGCCTCATTAGTCATAGGTGTGGTTTGGGCATAACATGCAATAAACCAATCAGATCGTCATCTCACATTCCCTTTAAGAGCAGGCGCGCTTGTTCCAAATGCGGATTGCTATTATAACGGCGATTTTCTATTGATTTACAAAATGTAAAAAAAGAAATCTCACAAGACATAGCCTACTTTCCGACGTTTTGGACTCACTCTCACTGAATCACGAGGTTATGAATGCATGGTAATATTTTTGGAATGTAGTGTAACATTAGACCGAGATTACTCTTCTGTCAAATAAGCTTTCCACTCCCGTTCTGCATTTCTGGGCATTTAAGTGGCTGGCACGCATTTCAACATCACGTCTCCTGAAGTCCTCTAATATTTCCTAATTAATGTCATCATCACATCCATGAGTCATGCAAATTACGTGTGTATACTTGTTGATTGAATGGTTTCCCTTGAGGTTGATGTATATCAGTGCAAATAATTCATTATGAATAATTTGAGTAAATGTGTACACTAGATGTATACCTATTTTTCACATTTTTGGACACCACAATGACTTCCTCCTGTGTTAATATTTTTCCTTCTAATTATGTATTGCAATAATAAAAAGAACTGCTTCATTTGTGTAGATGAGAGGAGCAAAGTGTATGCGCGTTGTGCACACGCTATATTATGGTTAAGCATGCGCCCTTAAAATAGCATATGAATAACACGCCACTGACTTCAAACCAGGTATTTCCTGGTCAGTGGCGGATTTGTTTTCGGGGACTGCAAGATAGCACCAGGGAACGTTTGCGCTCGAACACGCCTCTTCTTTTCGCTGAACCGCCCAACGAACGCAAGTTCATTCCCTAATTTACCGAAGCACGTCTGTGGAGGGAAAAGTCCAATATGCGTCGGGTGTAAGATAGGAATGATACATGCGTTTGTGTAAAAAGTCAATTGCGCTGGGTGTAAGATAGGGCCCATAGACTGGTGATGATACGTGAACATGGAATATTACTGGATCAACAGACAAAAACGCAACATACCACAAGAGGGCATCGACAGTTCACATTAGGCATGGTAGAAACCATGACAAGTTCCTTGTCAAATAGTGGTAAACAAAACTTATAAACTCCTTCACCCAAAAGCAATAGCAAATGTGACTTAATATGGCAAGGATATTGCAGTGGCTTATACCACAATGAGATAAGAAAAACATGAACTCTATTGAGACAAACAGCGCTGCTTTGAAATCAAAAAACAAGTTGATCAGAAAGCTGTCTACTAAATGACATGTTTCAGCCCCCAGCTTGGTCATAATACTGGACAAATACGGCTTAATTTAAACACTTGAAATAACACTTCTCTGACCCGAAAGAAGCTCTGGACTATGCAAGGTATGCAGAGACTACAATTACATTTCATAAATATTTATAATCACTTATACCAGTTCTCATTTGACATTACGAATGTATTTTTTCTGTCAAGGACATGCCATGTTGAAACATTAGATTGCTGAATTTGATAGCTATTACCCTGCCATTTGGGTATGGGAAGAAACTTTTTAACCAATACAGCACAAAGGCATGTGCTATATGTCCAATTAACCATTGTCAAGAGCTGATTTTGGGCACAACGCATCACAAATTGCCTGTGAATAACACCTGTGTATAATGGCAACATAACAGAACCACTTGATCTCGTTTACCTTGCATCCACTATTTGAACTTGCTAGAATTTGTTAGTATTTGTTAGCATACAAAAATTATTTGTAAAAGGTTATTTTGTGCCCTGCTATTAATGTCATGTTATGTACTGTCTCTGTATACTGCACTGCTTTACCCAACAGTATAAATATCTACAATGGCAAAATAAAGTATGTGAACCCTTTGGAATTACCTATATTTCTGCATAAATTGGTCATAAAATGTGATTTGATCTTCAGAGCAAGCTCTAATTACAGACGCTGTTAATAACTGATTTGCATGTCACCTCAAAATTTACATAATTTTCTGGTATACTGGATGGAAACATTTTTCAGAATGTCATGGAATATGACATGTGGCCTGTTTCTCTTTCACACTGCTGTTATAATCAACATAAAAATTAAGCTAAAAACCTGGTCATCTGTTGACCCAATCATTGTTTGTGTATATATATATATATATATATATTCATCCATTGTTCAATTAAAAAGAAACAAGACGTCTTGATGTTAACAGGAAAATTGGTCTGTTCTATGTACAGTATTTCTGATATTTTTTTATTTCCCCTAAAGCGGAAAACATGGCATTTTTGCTTTGGAGCAGGTCCCAACACAAGCTTAATGCCTTAAAAAGAATGTGTGTAAACATACTATAGTTGTACACACGAGATGTTTCATGTTTACTACACTGGATTGTCTTGTTGATAAAATAACTATGTGACTACATCATCACAGCACATATTGCTCTAAGTTTTTTTTCCTTTTTCTTCTTACCTTGTTTATTGGCGCCTTACCACTATCTTTAGTTTTTACAATATCGATTCCATTCCATCGGTATCATATGCGCCCTAGTGCCACGCAGTGCACTTACAGATTTGTAATTGATCAGTTCAATAGTTAATTGCTGTTTTTAAGCTATTCATTTTCCTATTTCAAAATAAGTGAGGAAATGTTTAGCCATCTAGTGGGGTGTAGAAGAAAAGCAAAAACAAACAAGATGGTGCCGCGCTCACTGCCAATGAGCATCATTACATTCACATAAACACAATGTAAACATTTTCAGCCTCCGAATGGCTTTACAGTTGAATAGACGGCTCGTAACATAAATAGTAATTTGGTGATCAAAATAACTGTTTAAAATGTAAGTAGCCCATAAAAAGCGTAATCAAGTATAGTGCTAATTAAAATGAGCAATAGACACATTAAAATATTTATTCCAAACACCTAAACATTTCACCAGGCAAGAGTTCACAAGTCAGCTAGCTACATACAACATAGCTAACTTTTCTAGGTTAACAAGTTAGCTCCACTCAGCAAGTGTCCGCTGGCAAAAACTTTACAAAATACACACACAAGTTATAATGGTAAAAATATTATAAAAATATAAAATATAAAATAACCAAAGATAAACTACAATATTGTCCTTTGTAGATTACATCTTCATTAATCTCAAACATGGACTGCTATGCTGTTGATGATGTGCCGTAAACTGCTCCAAACTGCTGTAAGATCTGACTCCCCAGGAAAGCTATGGTAAGTGCTAAGAAAACTTTTTTTCTCATAAAATAGTTTGTGTCATAATGCCAATTAGATATGATATTACAGAGAACACATTTGTTAACTGATATCTAGAAAAATTTGTGTAATATTATAAGCTTAATATTTACATAATTCATGATTTAAAAAATTCTGCTAGCACCCTATTGATTCCCGTTCACTCCTTGAAGGAGTACACTACTTGTGGAATTCTTCCCAGAGTGCACCGCGTGCCCCATTGTCAACATACAGGCTATGTGAAAAATGGGTGTTAGTAGGATTTCAACTCAGTTTCACATCTCCCCTCTACTGAAAACAAAGTTTCCCAAATTGGCTTAAATGACTTGCTTGCAGTGCAATCACATCTTGATATTCATTTTTTTCTTATTATTATTACTTAGTTTTTTTGGTGCCTTATCAGCACCCGCACTTTTCATAATATCGATTCCATTCCAGCTACACCACATGTGTCCTATTGTCGAGCAGTGTACTTGTAAGTTTGAAAATTATTGGTTGTCTAACTTTTTTTATTGCCATTCATAAGCAATGAATCTTACAATTCACAATGATTTGGGGACAGGTTTACCCAATGCAATTGAACAATTTGACCAACAGGTGGATGCTATACTAGGATTTGGCCTGCAAAAAATGTACAAGATGGTGGCACGCATTCCCGAAAGTTTACTTTCACTTCAGCAATTAATTTCTCATATCTTATCCATATCATATTTCACTGTAACAGTTCCCAAAAACTGTTTCTGAACACATTTGAGGTGAGACTTAAGCTATCCCATTGCTGAATCTGTAGTCAGGTCTATAAGGCGTTATTTAAAAAATATATGTTTATCAAGTGAGTGCTATATACGGAAGATCTGCAGTGTTGGTCTAAGGAACAGCTGGCATGCGCATCTATCATATCATTCAAATGTTGTTTTAACAAAAGCTGGTGTTTAGAAGCACATCGTTTGACATCATTTGGAGAATGAGTTGTGATGATATTGAGCTATCAGGTGAGTATCAAGGGATTGTATTTTTTCTACGGAAGCCACATATTTTTTAAGGCAACTTTTTAGTTAGCAACTGGCTCAATTGGTACCAAGGAGCTTCATCCAGGAGTAGTATTAATGGTTTGTCAATATACAATCACCAGCCACTTCATTAGGTACACCTTGCTTATACCTGGTTAAACCCACTTTTGCCATCAAAACTGCCTTTTTTTCATTGTGGCATAGATTCAACAAATAGCAGCAGTTGTATTCATATGATGTCATTACATTTTTTAGGTTTAATGTTTATTACTCACAATGACGATAACAAAGCGGTCCTGCAAAAAAGCATTACCTCTGTACTTCATCATGCTGAAAATGAACAACTAATAAGCTGATCTGTAAAGCTATCTTCATTACATAGCTCTGAGCTCGATATTAAGAGTTGATACACAAGTTGTACATCATATTAAAGCTTATAAACTCCTTGTATAGATCTGTGGGATGGCGAGGGGTGCGCACATGGGTTATTCAACCACGTCTTCCTAGCCACCGATTCTTTTAGCACTGTTCAGCCAACAGCAAAGCCTTCAGTCGGATCATGCACGGGATGATTACGTTCACCAACTATACTTCCATGATTGAATTTACAGGCGCCCAATATCATCTAAATATCTTTTCATAAGAATGACATGAGGGTAATGTGGATTTTATAACATCATACAGTGCATCTGTAAAGTATTCACAGCGCTTTATTTTTTCCACCGTACAAATTTATTATTTCCCTCAAAATTCTACAAACAATAGCCCATAATGACAATGTGAAAGATGTGTGTTGGAAATCTTAGCAAATTTATTAAAAAAATTGAAAAAGCACATATACATAAGTATTCACAGCCTTTGCCATGACACTCAAAATCTAGCTCAGATGCATCCTCTTTCCACTGATCATCCTTGAGATGTTTTCACAACCTGATTGGAGTCCACCTGTGGTAAATTCAGTTAACTGGGCATGATTTGGAAAGGCACACACCTGTCAATATAAGTTCCCACAGTTAACAATGCATGTCAGAGCACAAACCAAGCCATGAACTCTGAGGAATTGTCTGAAGACCTCCGAGACAGGATTGTATCAAAGCACAGATCTGGGGAAGGATTTCTGCAGCACTGAAGGTCCCAATGAGGACAGTCGTGCACTGTCAAAGCACGGGATTCATTTCAGTCATGTTTAAATAATAAAACATATGATATAAAAATTAAATAGATCATTTTTTGTACGTACTTGACTTGACACTAATAGCGTTCGTCATCAGAAACATGCACTTAATTTCATTTGCGCTGCTATTACAAATAATGTAGCCTAATAGCCCACAAAATATAGCTAATGTAATTAAACACATGCAATCCCCCCCAGCCCCGGGTTGTCTGACTTAATCCAGAGTGTTTTGAAAGTCTGGTGGTTTGCCTGCCCATATGCACATTCACATGCGCGTACACATACTGTACACAACCAGAGATACAGACACCAGGCCAGGCTTAAATCTAGCGCTCATCTGCGAGCCAATGCTCAGAACTTCTTAGGAATAACTTTTACATAAGATTAAATTAAGGGTTGGGAGTTTGGAGAGGTTCAGCATGTTTCAGATTCCCTCTCTATAAAGCACACCACAATTCTAGCCACAATGTCAGCCTCAAACTGGCCACAATGTAATCCTGACACAATGTCAGCCTGAGCCTGGCCACGATGTCATCCTGACACAATGGTAGTCTGAGCCTGGCCACAATGGTAGTCTGGTAGCCTGAGCATGGCCACAATGTCAGCCTGAACCTGGCCACAATGGTAGTCTGAGCCTGGTCACAATGTCAGCCTGAGCCTGGCGCAACGTGAGCTTGGTCACAATATCAGCCTGAGCCTGGCCGCAATGTCAGCCTGAGCCTGGCCACAATGTCAGCCTGAGCCTGGCCACAATGTCAGCCTGAGCCTGGCCACAATGTCAGCCTGAGCCTGGCCACAATGTCAGCCTGAGCCTGGCCACAATGTCAGCCTGAGCCTGACCACAATAGTAGACTGAGCCTGGCCACAATAGTAGACTGAGCCTGGCCACAATAGTAGACTGAGCCTGGCCACAATAGTAGACTGAGCCTGGCCACATTGTCAGCCTAAACCTGGCCACAATGGTAGTCTGAGCCTGGCCACAATGTCAGCCTGAGCCTGGCCACAATGTCAGCCTGAGCCTGGCCACAATGTCAGTTTGAGCCTGGCCACAATGTCAGTTAGAACCTGGCCACAATGTCAGTTTGAGACGGGTCCAATTTCATTGTGTGGAAGTCATTTAAAATTTCGGAAAAAGATTCCTACAAATTGCCTAGGTGATGAAACTTCATGTTTAAATTGACTGTGCTCCAGTACAGGAATGCTCAGTGTCATCATTTACATCCTCTCCAGGTCTATGCCTTCAGAACTACAAAAGGTGAACAGTGCTTTGTTGGATTTGTAGATTTTTTACATGCAGCACTCTTCTTGAACCTAAACTCCTCCCCCCCTTTACAAAGACATCCTGTAAACTCACCTCACAAACACATCTGATGGGCACACAACCAGTTTCTCTGCAAACCCCTTATGGTTCTGTTACATTCATGGGGAAGCTGCCCACTGGTTCAGCTCTGCATCTTTCCTACAGGCTGTCAAGAACGGGGTTAAGGCCAGCATATCATGGTCTTGTAGGGGAAAGGTTACCACCCAGCCACCTCAAGAGAAGTCAAGAGAAAAGATGCCCCAAACCACAGGTCTCCGATCATATATCTTATACCCCCAAGTGGTTAAGTTTAGAAGTGGGTGTAAGGTAATCTGATCCCAGAGCTGTGATTAGGGGCTATGTCTATGTGCCCCCCAATCACCTGCCACAGCACCAAGATGACCCAACCTGTAAGAAATGACAGCTTTCATTTCTGTTTCCTCTGTATGTCTGCTGTGCTGTTCCAAATGGCACCCTATTCCCTCTAGTGCCGTATGGACTCTGTTCAAATGTTATGGTGCAGTGTTGCCTCTGAAATATTTTGGTGCTGTGGAGGTAATTTTTCCGGGTGGGGCTGGGGGGGGGGCGTATTATATACATTTCAAATAATAAATGTACATACTAACTAGAAATGTGCATTGGAATGCCGACCTAAAATGTGTTGTGTACAAGTATAACAACTTTCCTAGGCTAGCCCCCTCATCTGAACCCTGTTTAGTTTGAACAGTGTGTAAAACAATCTATGCTCCATATTTGCCCTATTCAGTTATTTTTGATTTTCTAATCATCCTTTGGAACCATATCAACCATATAAAAATCCTGTTAGGAGAATTCTAGCAGAAAGTCTTACTGGCTTGGATCCTATTTAAATCCTATAAAATAAGCACAAACAAATTCATATAAAATAGCTTCTTGATACCTTTCTCATCTAATGAGTCTATACCATCTTTAGGATCCTATTATGATAGAAAATCCAAAAAGACTGTTTTACTAGGGTTGCATGTCTTAGTTACAGTGAAAAATATAATAATGGAAAGTGCTTCAATCACCCTAATATTAGCTACGTTGGTAAATTCATTTGTGTACTGAGTGCAAGAAGCAGTTAAGTCATATTATTGTGTTAGGTTGCTACCCTATATGAAATAAGTAGGTATTGAATTAAGAAAACCCTGGCCAAGTTAGTTATCTAGAACATACTGTAGTAATACAACAACATGTTTTGGCTGACCTAATGGGAAGCAACACTGATGCTAGAAGCACCTCGGCACAACAAAATTTGCTTTTGCGTGTGCGACACTCACTTATTGTAATAAACAATTTAATTAAAACAAAAAATAAAAAAATGTGTAGTTAGCTAGCTATGAGTTTAGCTATCAGTTGAAAAGCCTACTCTGACTCCAAAGTGTGACGTCAATTGAAATGAGCAGCATCATTTCTAGCCCTGACCGGATTGATTGGTTACGAGGACAGCATGCAGGCAGAAACAAGCTGAATATTATTAAGAATAGGGTCGTAACTTGACAGATTATTGAAGTGGCAAGCAAATGCAATTAATGTGTGAAATATAATGTTAATCTCAAACATTTAATTTTTATTTTTTTTATCTTGGCGTGGCACCAATGGTTTTGCCGTAGCGCAGCACCACGGTAAAGTGAATACACGGCTAGGGTGCCATTTTGGATGCGGAAACCAGCTCAGCACATTCGTGTGAAACCCAAGATCCCCTCCCCATGTTATGGTAACACTTCCACATTCCTCAGACAGAAGAACTTCACTGGCATAAAAATGTGCAGGGGACTGGCAAATAAAACAAACCAATGTTGCTCAGTCACCTTTCAGGTTGTCTACACACATACACACACATACACACACACACACACACACACATTCCTCTCCTCTCTCCCAGCTGTTATGTAATCAGCAATATGACACAGTGCAATGTGGCCAAACTGGAGCACTGCTGTATGCAGTAGTACACTTCAGTGAGAGCTGGGATGGTGTGAATGAGGAGCTGTGTGTTTGAGTGTGTTTGTGGTTGAGGGGGTGTGTGTTGCACATTTGTGTATCTTGGCGTTGTGCTTTCTTTTGTGCGGGTGTGTGTGTGTACTGTACATGTGCACTGTCCAGGACCTGGAGTGGAGTGAGTTTAATAGCAATAAGGTCTGTCTCTCTACATATCTCTCCCCAGGGAGGAACACTGTGGGTTGGGGGAAATGGTCAGCACTCCCCTCTTATGGAGGCTTAAAAGTGGCCCGCCCAGACACAGAGAGGAGATGGAGAGCAGAAAATAAAGCAGAGGAAAGGAGGGATGAAAAGAGGAGAGGGAGAGAGAAAGCATAGAACAAAAGAGAGAAGAGAAGCACTGGCAGTCTCCATCTCCGCCTCAGACTCAAGCACATGCAGTCAGACATGAGTGCAGAGGAAAGAATTTCCAAATCTGGCATCACTCTTCATCCCTCTTGCCCCAAGATACCAGGTGCACATACACAATGATAGACACACACACCAACACACATACACATACTCTTACACACACATAAACATGCATATAAACACACACACTCAAATCACTGGATGGCTAAAACACCTGGAGCTATTTTACTGTCCTGCAACGCTTGCTGTGAGCTCACACAACCTCTCCTACTGTATGAGCAGCCTGGGAGGCTAACAGAAACACACAACATCTCCTACCGTAAGAGCAGCCTGGGAGGCTAACAGAAACACACAACATCTCCTACCGTATGAGCGGCCTGGGAGGCTAACGGAAACACACAACATCTTCTACTGTATGGACAGCCTGGGAGGCTAACAGAAACACACAACCTCTCCTACCGTATGAGCAGCCTGGGAGGCTAACAGAAACACACAACCTCTCCTACCGTATGAGCAGCCTGGGAGGCTAACAGAAACACACAACCTCTCCTACTGCATGAGCAGCCTGGGAGGCTAACAGAAACACACAACCTCTCCTACTGCATGAGCAGCCTGAGAGGCAAAGAGAAACACACACTCTCCTACTGTATGGGCAGCCAGAGAGGCTAAAAAAAACACACAACCTATCCTACCGTATGGGCAGCCTGAAAGGCTAACAGAAACACACAACCTCTCCTTTCTGTTAGCCTGGGAGGCTAACAGAAACACACAACCTATCCTACCGTATGGGCAGCCTGAAAGGCAAACAGAAACACACATCCTCTCCTACTGCATGAGCAGCCTGGGAGGCTAACAGAAACACAAAACCTCTCCCACCGTATGGGCAGCCTGAAAGGGTAACAGAAACACACAACCTCTCCTACTGCATGAGCAGCTTGGGAGGCTAAAGAAAACACATAACCTCTCCTACTGCATGAGCAGCCTGGGTCGATACAGTCCGTCTTTCACTCACTGTCTCCATCACCCTCTCCTCGCTCTAGCTCTCTCTACCTCACTCTCTCTCTAGCTCGCTCTACCTCACTCTCTCTCTACTTTACTGTCTCTCTAGCTCTCTCTATTTTACTCTCTCTCTAGTTCTCTCTACCTCACTCTCTCTCTACTTCACTGTCTCTCTAGCTCTCTCTATTTTACTCTCTCTCTCTTTTATAAAGAGGAGGTTTCTAGAAATCCTTGCATCCCAGATATGAACATATGGAAATAATCTACATATACAACTTGTCAAAGTGCTGGTGGTCTGGGCTGCCGGCTGCTCATGTAATGTTTGGGGTGTATTGTGAACATTGTCAAGGTCACAGACACACATGTCCATCTACACACAAACACACAAACACACACATCAACTGCACTATGCCAGGTTAGAACAGTCCAGGTAGTGTCTTAGGATCTGCATCTCAAATAGAACCATTCTCCTTATAAATTGTCCCAGTCCTGACCAGGAACTTTGTGGCTGCTGTTAATCTTGGATGTTATAGCAAGAAAAACTCTGTAAATTTTATAATTTTCTAACAGCAGATATCTGACAGTGGCTGCATTCATCGAAAGATACTGTGGCTACGTGGTAAAAATGTACCGAGCCCAGTAACAGTAAGGTCATTTTATATCAGTACAGTCAATGAACGTGGGAAGAAAAGTAGGGGACAAAAAGACAGAAATTGTTGGAAACTGGCTTTGTAGATTCAAGGGCGAGCTAGTTCTCCTATTGGTGTGACAGGACCAAGTAGAGCTGTATTCTCATTGGTGCCAGCCAAGAGACCAAAGGTTGAAGAACCGGATAGCAACAGAGAGCTGTTGCTGTTTCCAGACACAAACCTGAGAAACAATTTTGTGAAATGGAGTACTGATTATATTCACAAATGTGTTATTTTCATAGGACCTATACAAATATGTTGACTATGGGCATCATGTTGTGACAAGACCATTATGCTAATACAACTTACAAGTTTCATTTGAAAACATACAGTAAATGTAGTACACCCTAGTTGCTTTAGTATCAATACAAATTCACCTAAGATTAAGTTTAATTATATTCACCCAAAAGACCTACAGTACAAATACATTAAACAGCAGCCAAAACACTACAAATTCAACAGTTTATCACTTGAAAACATTACTAATTGTGCAGTAAGAGTGCAGTCGCTGTAGTTCTAACAGCGGGTCAATGCTCCGGGAGCCAAATGTACTTTTCTTTCAACCATGGTGACCAGGCCGGGTAGAGCCATGAACAATATCAATTTCTGTGACTACAAAAAGCCTAGATCTTGGCAAGGAGTCATCCATGGGTTGGAAAGTATGCACATTATTAATGAAAGGGGCTCAGAGAGGAGGACGTGCTCTCTGTGTGCATGTGAAAAATAGAGAAAGAAAGAATAAAAGAGGGAAATAACAAGAGACTGGACATATTAAAAATGCAGTCTGTCACATTTGGAATTAACGAAACACATTTTGAAACTTCCCGTTTTTGTGTAAAAGGTTGTTTAGGTCTGCACAATTTAAAGGGTGAATCTATTATATCTCAATTAGCCATGACATTTTTAAATGAAGTGTTTATGATCACACAGGGCACAAATATGCACAACAGTTCACCATTTTGGGTTTGACAGTGCCCAAAATGTACTAAATGCATCTTTATGAAAGCGAGCATGAAAGAAATAGACAGACAAGAGACAGACGAGATACAGACAGACAGCGACAAACAGGCAGACACAGACAGGCAAAAAGACAGACAGAAAGACAGGCGGATCGACAGAGAGCAGGCCCCAACAGGCGTTGACAGGAGGTGATGCACATTACAACAAGGCAACAGCTGCAGTCTTTGCGACGCCTCTCCTTCCAACAGATTGGACCTGAATAAACATCAAAAGATGTGGATAGCTATAAATGTAGCTCTGAAACCAATGATTTATGAAAACTACAAGAGTAACAAAATGCCAAAACTCGAAGCATTAATAATTCAGCTACATTTAACATCACCTGATGATTGCCTTGTGTATGTAGTCACCTGAAAAGCATTTGAAATACAATTTAATGCTGCTAGTAATAATAGTTGCTGTCCAAGTAGTTGTATGATTTGAAGAAGTTAATAGTAATTTTATGAGCATTAACAGTAGTAGTAGTTATAGTTTAATTAATAAGTAGTAATGTTTGTAGCAGTATGAGATGGGAGGAAAGACAAATCAGTAATGTTGTTTAAAATTTTCAATATTTAAATCAAACTGTGTTCATAGAAGGTTCTGGTAATGAATCTGTTATGCAGTAGGTTATGATTCTGGAAGGCGTTCAATCTAGTAAAGGTTTTAATGCTCCAAAGCGTCAGTCAAATCCGTGCTGCACAGTCTGCATCTCATTCTTGTTTCCTTTATAATTTTCTGATTCCATTTGAACTCTATTATGTATAGGATTGAATAAGTTACTGTACACACAAAAACCTAATAAAAATGAACAGGTCTCTACTGTGCACCCATTCTACTAGAATATTAATCTAATTATTTTCAGTGCAAAAAATAAGGTTGGTGGCATAAGAAATTCAGAGAAATCTTGAAGTTAAAGATATAAAACAGGAATATTTGGTCCATGACACCATTACACATAAATCTAGTGCCTTCAAAGATGTCTAGGAGCAACTGTTTTTCATTGTGCTATTTCGATTTCCTGGTATAATAATAATAATATTCTTTATTTCAGACCCAGGGGGATCCATATCACAATTAAATACAAAAATACAAGAAAATAAAATACCAAGCCTTCCACAATGTTCAATGTCTGACATACAGACGTGTTCCCCAATGGTTCCACAGTCTTGAATAGAATCTGACAGTACTACGTACAGTGTTAGCTAAAATAGTGATTATATCATTTTCTGACTCAGATATCCTACACATAAATCTATGCATGAGGTTATGTAAAACAGCAGAGCAGGTAGGTACCCCGACACTGACAAAGATATGGCTTGCACTGGAGCTTCTTAGAGCTCTCAGCAGCAGGTCATGCTGTCATTATAAGCTACTATAAGTTTCCTAATGCTGCCTTGCTTATAACGACACCACGTGGGCAGTATACAGACGTTCCCCAAGTACTTTAAATTGTAACCGATTGGTCTATTCTTGGAAATGTTCTGGTAGAACAGCGATTCAATACGTACGAAAGCTCACATTTGAATGGCCATACCATATCCCTGTCTACGTAATGCGGCGAAATTACCTTTACGTACGGTTACTTACGTATTGCATTGTCAGTAAACAGTGTATTGGAAGAAGATACGTTTACTAGGTAGTAGGGATGCTCATTTTGGGTAACTTTCCCGACCGACAACCGCAACTCGTTATCCGATTATTAACCGTTAACTGATAAGATTATATGATTCAATAGGCTTTAAATAAAAAAAATAATTGACGAGTGTCTGTAACCCGTTAAATATACAAAAAAAAAAGCATACAGAACAGATCAACAGCAGCCGGGTGCACCAGCTTTGCGTAGAAGTTCACTCTGGTGCAAAGTCCACACTAAACGATATGTTTAAACCAGTCTGATCTCTTAGAAATCTGTGAAACTGCCACGGAGTATGAACATCAGAATCCGTGACAGTTACACGGAATGGCAGAAAGTTCTGTGAAATGAACACGGATCAATATCCGATTGGCACACAGTGAGACCTTGCTGTTAACTCGATGTAAGCCTTTCACAAACCTCTTACCTAACCTTAACCACTCAGAAACCTTGCTGTTAATTCAACGTGAGCCTTTCCCAAACCCCTAACCTAACCTTAACCACTTAGAAACCTTGTTGTTAACTCGTTGTAACTTGTATTATGTACTAATTTATTGTTTGTAACCATGGTTATAGTGAGTAAAAAATGATAAAAAAGCACATTTCAACACGTCTGCATCGCTTTGGTATAGAAAACAGAATATATGCAAAGTCTCCGCATGGATTTGAACTTGCAACCTTTGGTATGTGAGTCGCATGTTTATACGCCCGTCCACCATCCCGTCCAAATAGCAAAATCTACGCTATTTACACTCTGCTACGTCATGCTGCGATTCTGTGAAACTGCCACAGCGTTTGAAGTTAAGTATCCGTGGTAGTATCACAGATTTCTGAGACATCACGTTGAAGCAACTAATTAGTTTCATACTAAAGCTGTGTCGATGTTTGGTTTCACCAAACTACACTGGCGTAAAGTCCACACCAACCAAAATATTGTCGCAGAATATTTGTCGCAGATGTTTTCACTTTCTGTTGTCAATCAAAGGAAAGTAGCCTTGATGCAGTGTTTACCGAGTTGTCAAATTATAGAATGAAAACAGTCGGTGACAATCTGGAACAAGTTGTTCCTGTTGCTTACAGGAGGCCTACTGCAAATAAGGGCTATATTTCATTAACACAAAACAAAATGTTGATAAAGCTTGCTATGCGTTATGTTACTAACTATAGCCTACAATATCTGCTGAGCGCACCTATTCCATCGAAATGATTATTACGGTCCTCTCTGACAAAAAATGCGTGTTGTCAATCCCTGTGTGTGTTGTTTTTAAGGTAACATTATTTTGTCGGCTATAATGCATAAGGAGCATGATGAATTATAGCCGATAAAATAATATATGCTTCCCAATACGATAGTGTTATATGTTTCTGTACATGAAAAAATGAAAGCGCAAGTTAATATCACAGTCATCATAAATGTCCAAGGGTTGTCATTTTAAATGAAGAACGCGTTGCAGATGCAAAACATGCAGCTGGTATATTTTGCTCATCATTACCTACATCTCCCCACCTTTCAAAATGAAGGACAGTTCTGAGGAAGTACTGAGGGGAACGCGCCACATTAAACCCCTCATAGTATCATACCTATAAGTTTAAAACCGTTTAAGAGATTTTTCAGATATCTTTCTTAGGGGTCGACCGATTTATCAGTGCGCAGATTAATCGGCCGATCTTTTGACATTTTTTACGGCATCGGCCAATATCAAGCCGATTAATAAGCAGGCGCATCTTGCGGGCAGCCTGGTCGCCAGGACCTGGTGTTGTTGTTGTGGAACATGTGTACGATGCACGCAGCTCCTAGAGTCAATTACCAGCAGAGTGAGCAGACCTCATCCAGTGACTAAGGAAGGAGCTGTTCATCTGAGAAAACAGTAAGGATTAAATTCTTATAAATCCTATTTAATGAAAAAAAATGTCGTTACTGCCAACTTCGCGAAAAAAAGGAATTGGCTACATGACTTTCGGCTACTTGATAGCTTTCATGTCACAATAATTAACCTAGAATTTTGCAATCACAGACAGTGAATCTAAGACTTTTATTATTTGTTCCATTTGTGTGTCTACATTTGAGAGGGTTGTCAACTCAATGCAGAAAAAGAAGATGTAGTTAAAAGAGACCACAGCACCATAGGCTAGTAAAGGACTGGCTTTGCTTTGCTATCGTCGTTGCTAGGGTTGGCACAGTCTATGGTTGGTACAGAGTAGACCCGCTGCTAATATGGCACCTGTACTTTAACTACCCGTATCTACCGGACCGAATAGCAACGCAGATTTCTTGCTCTCTGATGCCCCGAAAACGAATGTTAGAATAACAGAAACATTACAGCATGTGACGCTTGTTAACATTACACTCGTCAGCAGCTAACGTTAGACTTGGTATGTCAAGCTAGCTTGAAAGGGGAAAAATTAAAATATCACTTGTTAGCTTCACGTGGTTAATATTAGTCAACAATAGTGGGTTCACGGCTTTCATTCCGACATAACCCATTTTTTATCAGCCAAAACTTCTATCCGTTTTGTTTTCCTCAAGGCTTTTAGGTAAAAACAACCTGTTTTAAAAAGAAAACTGCTGCACAAGTGTTAACTAGCTATATTGCGTTGCATATGATGAATAAGGGGGATTTATAATAATCAGATCAGCCAACACTAGATCAAAATCGGGTACTGGCACCCAAAGAGTGCTGATTTAATATGTCCATTCAACAATGTACAGTCATTGTTGCGCACTTTTGCGCACATAAAACGTGTCAAAATACGATGCCTATTCAAAACGATACACAGAAGACAGTTTTTTTACTTCCACATTTAATCAAAAGGCATTCATGTTAGCAGGGAATATACGTCGCTAGTGTTCTCAAACGTCGTTTCCAAAGTAGCCTATTTCTGATGTTGAGTCAGATGGTGGCGAAAAGAGAGAAGAACATTTGGCTATTCCAACTCATTGCACAAGAGAATAATTCTGTAGTTAAAGACGAAATCCCATGTTTCTCAGTTAATGCTTTTGTTATATTTATATTCTTTGTCATATTTGTGTATTGATTTTGAAACCAGATATATTTATCAAGTGCTTCTGGAAATTATGTCATATCTGTACTCCCGTTGTGTACCACCAAATATGATTGGTTAATAAAAGAACCTTCAAAATGCACAGATTAAATGTTTTTTGAGGCAAAACCCAAGGGTTTGTTTTACAAAACAGATTTAATAGGTGAAGTTGTATCAAATACAAATCGTACTATGCCTACTGTGTTTTGCCATTTGTTTTGCATTTTGCAAATGCAAAACAAAAATTTGCAAATTTATATAATTTGATATATTTATTTGAGATTTGAAACAATTTTGTGTATTATATTAAGAATTAGCCTATATTAAAAGTTAGTTTTTTCAGTATTTTTGAAATGTCATTATTTCTCCTCAAAAAATAATAATAATCGGTTGATTAATTGGTATCGGCTTTTTTGGTCTTCCAATAATCGTTATCGTAGCGGCCTTGAAAAATCATAATCGGTCGACCTCTAATCTTTCTACACTTTTGTGGCTTTGTCAACTAGTAGTTTTAATATCTATGTTCAGAACCAGAACCAGATTTGGAATTCATGGTCTTCAGCAAAGTTTGGAACTGTCGATCTGCCTGTTAACAGTGCTAGGTTCATCTCAGCCTCTGTCGCCCTTTAGGGCCTTGAATTTTTTTCCCTGATAGAGACATGGATTCCACAAAAAAAATCAAGCTACTCAATCTGACTATGTTGTTTTTAAATAAGAGCATTGGGTTGTGGTGGAATAGGGCTTAACATTGTTGTCATCCAGCAGGTGACTTTCTCAATGAGCTTGAGATATTCATATGCTAATTTCTTTACAATAGATCAAAACTTAAATTACTTAAAATTCCCACAGTCTCCCTTAGATTAATGTACTTCCATTTCTGTTTCTTTTTCTTGAACACTACCTACACAGAGATTTCTGTTCTATCTTTCTCCTACTGATCTCTCCTATTTTCTCTCATCTCCAGGCATCTGAACAGAAACTGAGATAAACAACAACTCTGGCTGACTTGTCCCCACCTTCGTCACACACTGAAATCATCTATGCCTTCAACCCTGTAAACCATTAGCTCTCTTTACTAGAGGTCGACTGATTAAATTGGCCTAGCCGATTAATTAGGGCCGATTTTATCAAAATATGTATAATTTAACACGTTTTTAAGGAGCTTTATGGACTTGCTTCCCGGTAACTTCCTCGCTGGCTTGTTATGTTAATTTAGCCTATTCAGCTTCCCAGGTATGTTTTTATGCTATTGTGTAGCTGAATACATTTCTAAATAAATGCTCTTCTTTTTTGTTATTGTTTAACGGTGGTTGGCATCCAAATGTAATGGTGCATTACCACCACCTACTGTATTGGATAAATGTGACTTATAGTCCAGTACAACTTGTGTTTTTTCCACTTCATGACGCATTTTTTGACTGATGTGACTTATACTCTGGAGCGACTTATAGTCCTGAAAATACGGTAATCGGTAATCAGTGTAGTTGTACACGAATTATGTTTGATACTCTTCGTAGGTATGCACATCTTCTAATTACATTGAACCACAAGGAGACTGTGTGACAGACAGACAGACAGACAGACAGACAAACAATCTGTCATGCATGCAGCATATATAAAAGACCTAGTCTGCAGAGAAACCAGTGTAAATTCCTAGCTAGCATGAAACCTACCTTTAAAAAAGAATTATCACTTGATACACATGGTTGATATTAGGCTAGAATTTTAACATTAGAGTTTGCTGCTTTGTTCTGAGACCTCTTCTGTTTTATTTTAATCAATCAACATCTGCCCCCCCTACTGAGTCAGACATTAGCAACAAATATTAAACCTGAACTACATTAGCTAGGTTAACTAGCTTATATTGCATTGAATATAATAAATGTGGTGTATTTATATTTATCAATTTACAGCATACATAGTCTCTAATCACAAATCACTGATATTACTTCAATGTTCAGAAAAACTATGCTCATGTTAACAGCCAATAAATATAGGGACATTGTTACTCTGGACTGCAGTAGAGTCATGCAGCAGAGATGGCAGAATTAGATCAAAATCAGTGTTTGCCTGCACCAAGATATCGATGTGTATGCATTATTGTGTGTCTGTGAGTTTACACTATATTCTCAAACTGTCTGTCAGATTTCATACCTGTGAGCTAAATTTAGCTTTTGGGCACTCTTCTGTCTGCATAGTAGTCACACACAGCTGCACAAGATAATATTTATTTAATTGAGTTAAACTTAATCCCAAGTTACTTAACAATTGTATTTACAAGCATGGTGGTGTTTGAATATTGGTTAGATTTGAAACTGCAACTGCTCAAAGTGAATATCCAGATTCAAGCTAAGCGTGTGACAGCTCCTCAGAGACAGATAAATGAAGTGACTCCATTACCACAGAACACTAAAGCAACAGCTTTGCTTTGGTTAAAGGACTCAATCACAAATGTGAAGATATTATTTATAAATAATTAATTTGAGACTGAATCTATTTTATTCATGCACTGTACAAAGAACTTACACTAGAAGAGTTTATTTCTCAATCCACATCGTAGGTATTGTTAACCTAATTAGACCAGAGCTGTTGTTTAGTACTGTATGTGATGTCCACGCATGTGGATGCCAGGTCTTAGGAGGTACTTTTTTTTAAATCATCCGATTAATAGGCATTGGCTTTTTTGGTCTCCCAATTATAAGTATTAATATCGACCTTGAAAAATCATAATCAGTCGATCTCTGCCTTCTACATCTATACACGAACTTCAACACTGTGAACCATCAGATCCTCCTACATCTCTCCATTACCTTCTAACACTGTAAACCATCAGATCCTCCTACATCTATCCATTACCTTCAACACTGTGAACCATCAGATCCTCCTACATCTATCCACTACCTTCTAACACTGTAAACCATCAGATCCTCCTCCATCTATCCATTACCTTCAACACTGTGAACCATCAGATCAACCTACATCTATCCATTACCTTCAACACTGTGAACCTTTAGATCCTCCTACATCTATCCACTACCTTCAACACTGAACCATCAGATCCTCCTACATCTATCCACTACCTTCAACACTGTGAACCATCAGATCCTCCTACATCTATCCACTACCTTCAACACTGTGAACCATCAGATCCTCCTACATCTATCCACTACCTTCAACACTGTGCACCATCAGATCCTCCTACATCTATCCACTACGTTCAACACTGTGAACCATCAGATCCTCCACTCAACCCTTTGAGAGCTGAGTGAATCAGGCTCTGCACACACTGGGTTTGTTTATGCTACCTGTGGAATACAATATCACCTCACAAAGGAAGCAGCACAAGTGCTTATCAAATCACTGTCATCACACGACTAGACCACTGCAACTTACTTTTAGTGTGGCTCCCTGCCTTTGTAATTCATCCAGAATGCTGTAGGCTGCCTGTTGTTCAACATTCCCAAGTTCTCCCATTTCAGCAAGCTCCACACACGCCACTGGTTTCAGTTCAAGCTTGTATACACTGCAACACCATGGTGAATCCCTAAAGAGCAGCAAGAGTAGCTCCCTTTCCTTTAGGCAGCAAACTCTACAAACACTACAAATCTAACCCTACAAACAGGGACACACCAATATCACGTTTTCATTCTTGATACTGATCTGAGTACTGAACTTTGAGTACCAATCCGATACCAGCGGTTTAATGCTACATAATAAAAATTTGCAACCACCCACTGCCCAGTCAGTCTTAATAAGAGACATAGGACATGTCTGAACTCCAAATGTCTAGTGAAGCTAACTGCAGTGACATCTTTCTGCAAATCAAAAAGGTATTTCTTTTCTTTACTGTACAATTCAGAAGGGCCGTTTCAGACACATTCCATCAGCTAGGTTGGTGGATGACCAAACACCAGCCACTTAGATTTTAAAAGTTAATTTACTAGCTCCTTCTATATTGCTTGAATACAATGAATACATAAAAAACATGTGAAAACAAATCTGCGAGAAAAAATTATTTACAGATGATTGCCAAATTTTGCTGATCAGTTAAATATTGGATGTCCTAGTACTTTTAGTCAGCTACTATTTTTATTATACGATTGTTTGTCCAACATCGTTTCACATTTGAGAGGTGCAAAAAATGTATTTTATAAAACAACTTCAGCTTTAATTTTACTTAAAATAATTTTAGATAAATCGGTTTGAAAAATATGTCTGAGATTACTAATGACACAATCAGAGCATTAGCTTGATTAGCTCTCATCTAATCTACACTACAAGTACGCTGTGTGTACAATTATTAGGCAAGTTGTATTCTTGAGGATTCATTTTAATATTGACCAACTACAGTGCCCTCGGTCAATCCAACATGTAAATACACCTCAAACCTGAATAGTTAAGAAAGTAAAAGTGATGTCTCTGCTTTCTTCTGAGAATGTCTACCATATGTGTGCACAATTGTTGGGCAACTATTAGTGTGCATAATAATTATCCAACTAAATGAAAAACAAAATGTTTCCCATATCACTTGTTGATTTTCATTGGTTAAAGTGAAAATAATAAAGTGAGTATACTAAACAAACAACTCAACATTTACAAATAAACATTTCTGACACTTCAAAACAAATCAGTCACCAATATAGCCACTCTTCTTTTCAATAACAGTCATTAGCCATCCATTCATGGAGTCTGTCAGTTTCTTGATCTGTTCACGATCAACTTTTGGTGCAGCAGCAACCACAGCCTCCCAGACACTGTTCAGAGCGGTGTATTGTTTTCCTTCACCACATTGGAGTACTTCGATGCATGCGATGGAGCATTGTCCTGCATAAAAATCATGGTCTTCTTGAACTATACAGACTTTTTCCTGTATCACTGATTGATGTGTCTTTCAAAAACTGGTATTGGATTTGGGAGTTGAGTTTGAGTCCATCTTCAACCTGAAAAGATCCAACTAGCTCATCTTTAATAATACCTGCCCATACAAGTACCCCACCTCCACCTTGCTGGCATCTGAGTCGAAGTGGAGCTCTGTGCCCGTTACTGATCCAGCCACCGGCCCATCCATCTAGTCTGTCAAATGTCACTCTCATCTCATCATTCCATAAAACCTTTAAAAAAATCTGTCTTCAGATTTCCTTAGGCCACACCCTCCCTCATTACACAAATAAACATCACCTGATATGCTGAAATCCAATAAGCATTCTACATCATACAGCTTGAAGGTGGAACATATGTATAATAATGATGATATGTTTAAAATACTGACTTGCCATAATAATTGTGCACTCATTGTAAATGCATCTTCAGCAATTTAACAGAACACAATACAACAATAAATTGAATAGGAAACCATATTATAGTGAGGTATGCACCTGAATGTTTCTCTAGTAAAACGAGAGCCCCAATCAATATTGCAGACTCAAGAAACACTCACACCCTTGTTTTTACAGACAGCAGAATCATCCAATGAGTGCCTAGCTTTTCGCTCTGTGTCATTGACCTGATACTTTTTCAACGTTCTCAAATTACAGATAATAACATTGTTTCTTATTCCCATCAAATTCCTAATTTCAGTAACTAAACACGTTTTCTCCTCAAAATTCTCTACATCCACGTCATCTAGCCTGGTGCTGATCCAGCAGAAGGCCTCGTAACTCTGGGGAGCTAAACAGCATTTTTTATCTGTACTGCACAATATGTAGGTCTATATACTGCAGCTCAGGCTGGATTTCTCACATACTAGCTCAGCGCAATTATACATCTTGAAGTGTTTAATTTTTCAAACGCCGTCCAATCCAGGACAAATACTTGAAAGTAATAAATAGATTATAAATAGATTATAATTAATATATATATATATATATATATATATATATATATATATATATATATATATATATATATATATATATATATATATATATATATATATATATATATATATATATATATGAATGGAAGAAAAATCACTCTACCGCACACTGTTGACTTTACTTCATTTATTTAAGCGAACAACGCATTTCGCATTAGCGTCTTCAGGTTCGCTCAATCAAAGACGCTAATGTGAAACGCGTTGTTCGCTTAAATAAATGAAGTAAAGTCAACAGTGTG
>JACXGM010011952.1:0-24474 GCA_016801145.1 Umbra pygmaea
TAGGATGGAGGATACTAACGGTTAAGGTTAGGCATGAGGTTACTAACGGTTAAGGTTAGATATGACGTTACTGAGGTTAAGGTTAGAATTAAGGTTAGGGTTAACATTACAAAAACCGACAATCGCGTGTCTGTAGAACAAAACACAAAAAGTTCCGGTCTGGATTTGAACTCGCGAACACTGGCATGCAAGTCGCGGAATTGTACGCCCATCCACCATCCCCGACCTCCACCCTAGCAAAAACTATGCTATTTACATGCTACGTCATGCTCTTCTAATGTTCATATTGAACGTTATTCGAGTGTTCAATTTAGTTCCCTACAAACGTAATTTACCCTCTCATACGTTCATATTGGACATTTTTCGGTTTTACAAAATAGTTCCCTCAGAACGTATTTAATGTGATTTAGGGCTGAGAAAACAACATGTCTGCAACCTAAATGGCCCAACACTTTGCTACTTTTTACCCGATTACAGATAATTGTATCTTTAAAAGTACTGCGCTGTACAGAAAATATGGTGCCAGTTGTAACAGGAGCAATATGTCTGTAATTTGTTGGGAGGTTGCTTTTAATGTTTGTGGTGTCTTCACACTACCGCTATACTGTATGTCATGCTGTGCAGCAGAGACAGAAATGTGTGTACATGTGTGTATATTGGAGTTTGTTGTGGGGACCATAATTACCCATGAGGATAGTAAAACAAGAAAGAATTGACCTTGCCAGCCCCTATGAGAAAACTTATTGGAACCGGACATATTATATGTTACTCCCCTGTATGTACTGTTATATTTTTCTTCTACCCAGTGTGAACTGTTTGGTTTGGTTTTCCCACTCCCTCAGTTCACATCACCATGTCACATGTTATTAATTTACCAATAGATCACCTTATTTCTATGACAGCTGTTTCATTTAATCTCATTAATGAACTCATTTAAGTTATGTTGGAAGGTTTTTAGTTGTTGGTTATTGTTACGCTAACTTGGTGTCAAGTCTGTATTTACAGTACCTGCGTTCAGCCCCTAGTGGCAGTTATTTATTTAGTGTAAGTAGATTTCTATTAAACACAGTTTATTTTCATCATTCCTTCATGTGTGACTCCTCTACTACCCTTTTAGCACCATAGAAAATAGTTGTTACACTTTGTTTAGCTTAGTGGTCATCTTGGTTGACCCAGAAATGAAGAACTCATTATGCTTGATTAAGATCTGGGTCCACATGTTTAGAAAATAACTTCTGACCAGAAACGGAGATGTTGACACTTTCTTTTAAAATGACAAAAAAGTCCATGGACCAACCCACTGGGCACAAGACATTGAGAAAACATTGAGAAGACGTTGAGAAAATGTTAAGATGTTGAGAAGGCATCATTTTGGTTGTAAAGACATTGACTCGACATCTTTACAATGCCCTGTGCCCAGTGGGAAACTATCCTGTAAATACCTCAACATTTTTGGATTTTCTAGGGTACTTGAACTATTGCTTCATATTATCTCACAAACTGACTTACAATCAATCAACAGTACAATTTTTCTTTACATATAGTCTGTACACAAGATATTAGGGGTGAGATAAAATAGAATTTGTATTGAATGTTTCTAAAAGAAAATGTCAAATGTAAAACGTGTGTGTGTTTGTGAGAGAATGTGTGCGTACTGGGTCTTAGACATAGAATGACGAGTCTGTACTTTCTTGTAGTTGTGTACAGTATGTGTGAGAACAGCTTAATTAACAATATATATGTATTTATATATATTTTATACAGACAAGCTAAATCTAAAAAAAACAAGCTAAAGAGCAGCATTCCCGCAATTTGCAAGTGCTAAGTAAGTGACAATGATGTAGATTAAAATGAACAAACATTGAGCAAGAGACTAGCAAACAGCTTGAAAATGATTCTATAAACAGCTAACAAGAATTGAGCATATGACTAGAAAATGTTAAATCCTGAGCGTCGATAGAAGCTAGAAAACAACTCTGTAATTGGGATATATTTACATACTTTAAATTATTTATATTTTAGTTGCAAACTACAGTATATTGCCAACTGTTTTTGACAAATGTTTCTAAAGTTAGCTAAGGTATTTGGTTCTGTCCTTCAGCAATACAGTTAACCTGTATTGCTCAACCTACATTGTTGTTGAAAATAAAAACATTAACATTAAACAACAAAAGCCAGGATGTCGCCCCCTCCTGGTGAGGTAGAGTAGGTGATTCCCAAGCTACCGACTCCTTTGTGTTTTGTGTCTAGTTTCAGGTTCCCTGACCTTTCATTCACATGACTGTCATTATCCATTAGATCACCATCAACCATTCGCAGCTGGTTCCATTTAGTGTCAGTCTAATATAGTGTATATTCCCTATGTGTGTTTGAATCATTTGTCGGTCATTGTTAAATGTTACAGCCTTTGTCATTGTGTTTCTGTATACATTACCTTTTGCCCATTGAGGTGGCTTTACTTTCTGTGTGTTTCTTTGGACTAATCAGTTTGATTTATTCTTCAACTCCTTCGCAAGAGTCTCCATTACTCCCTGCATGCACCTTTTCAACATGGATTGCTACATATATAAAGCTATTTAGAAAACCGTTTGTTCTATAGGCAAAAACAATATTTTTTAATGGGATGCAAATGAAACTATAAAGCATCACACAATTGCACAAGCATTAAACAAAACATAGCAATACAGAATAATGAGATGCGCCCCATTAAAAAGTTTGCATACCCTTAGATCTTAAATCTGTGTATTACCACCTTTAGCAGCAATGACAGCTTGCAGTATTTTGTGACAGTTGTGGACGAGGCCCTTTATTTTCCCAGGTGGTAAATCAATTTTTTGGGCAAAAACACCTTCAGGTCCTAAAAATTCTTGTGTTGTCTTGCAGGAACTGCAGGTTTCAGATCTCACCAAAGTGGCTCAATGATATTGAGTCATTAGACTGTGGTGGCCAGAACCGAACGCCCCAATACACAAGGCCCCGCCTTCCTCTCATGTCAAAGCGAGTTTTCAACTTTGAGAGGATGAAGCGGCGTTATCCATCTGGTCATGACAAAAGGAAAGAAAATACAATAAAAGTGAATTGCGGGAACAGCATATGAGGACCAAGTCTGCCAAATGAAGAAATAAATAAATATATGCATCAATAAAAATATTTATACATAAAATATACATAAAAATATAAAAATATTAAATTATACATTTATTAATCAATATTATTTCCCTATATATTTTTTCCATGATAATTTATTTCTGTATTTATTTCTTTAATATTAATTTATTTCCATATTCTTTTATTTCTGTATTCATTTATTTCTGTATATATTTATTTCTGTATATATTTATTTCTGTATTTCCACATCCTTGAGCTAATGAAGAGGCTGTCAATCAAAGTATGTTAAAGTGTCACCTTTTTCCCATTGGTTGATCAGTATCAGATTATGTAGATCAACTTTACATACCTAGATTACAACGTTATTAGGTTTCATACAGTCTCTTGCCAGAGATTTGAGAGTCTTGGCTAATCTAGGTGAAACATGCTACCTTTGATTATTTACTTTTTCGCATGGAGGATCTGGCTGAAGGTTTATTGCAGTGATCAGAATCTAATGACACAGAAGATGACCCTGCAGTGTGGGAATTTGGTTGAAGTGTGATCATTGCCTTAATTTTTCGATATACGATTCCGTTAATGCCAGAGCATTCGGGCGCCCTTCTCATACATTGCCAATCAATGGCGGCGCCAGAGTATTGTGTTTTGATAAACAATGTCTAAAATACGTCTGAATTTCAATGTGAATACATACTACAAAATAGAATAGTGTATATCACCCTTCCCAGTAGCAAAAAATACCACGCTGAACTGACAATTTTTTTCCCACGCAAAATCACATTCGGAGCAACATATGTGGACAGTCACTACTACTCCTGAGTTTAGGCAATAGTCTATTCGGGCTATTACGACTCATGATTTTGTCTGGCAAACCTGTCCACTACAAACACACTTAATAGGGGTGGGCAGATCGATCCAAAAATATAGATACTATATTTTGTTTTTGAAGATTGATTCTAGCATTAATATGATCAGATAACAGTTCCAGTTTCTCTCCTTTATCATAAAAACCAACCCTGTGTATTACCCTTGGTTCCTCCCCTGCTGCATTTTTACGTTCACAGTCTGTTTCTATCTCCCGCTCTTGGCTTGCTTGCTATGGCTGAACGATTAAGTTCCGCCCCCTCATTAGCTTAGGAATGTGTAAATACAGAAATAAATATATATGGAAATGAATAAATACAGAAATAAAAGAATATGTAAATAAATTAATATAAAAATAAATAAATACAGAAATAAATGATAATGGAAATAAATAAATAGGGATATAATATTTATTAATTAATGTATAATTTTATATTTTATTTTTTTATGTATATTTTATGTATAAATATTTTTATTGATGCATATATTTATTTATTTCTTATTTTGGCAGACTTGGTCCTCCATAACAGCAATCAGGTAGATTTGTGTTCTCTTCTCCCCAAGTTTAATGTCAGCAAATAACAGTGATGTTATGTTGATATGCTAGCTTGCAGTGCATCTTGTTGTACTTTGTCTGTCTTGCAAAACTAGCTGAGCAGCTAAAGTAACAATATTAATACTTCATTACTGTACTCAATTATATTGCAGGGTTACTTCACTACATATTGCTCAAAAATTTAACAAACACCAAAAACCTTTGTTTTTTTGTTTTTTTACATGTTTCTATTGACTTTTCCATTTACAGTACAAAGACAAAATACAGAACAAAACAAGGCACATCAATAAGTACAGATGAGCACTTGATGTGTTAAGCACTTGAGATGTTAGTGAAATATTTTACTGTTATGGTTACTGACTGACTCTCATCCTGAAGTGACACTAAGGAGTGACAAACCTGCACATGCACAGATGGATACACTTTGTGTGCATGCATATAGAATGCTCCCACATTCCAAAATGTGATCAGTGATCTTATTTTTCTACATACAGTATATAACAACAGTAGACTACAAAGCTGTCATGAAATCCCCCCTCCAGAAACTGCATAAATGAGCCCCAAATCATTACAAAAGTCTCATATTTCCTTTTAATAACATACTGTATGTAAGTGTCTCTAGATCAAGACATTGCAGTAGCCCTTCAACCCAACTTTGCTTGCTTGGTCTGTGAACAGATTTCCATGACAATGCAATCTTATGTTTAGCTTCAAAAAGACAGAATGTAACCATCTTCTTCCTGTTATTGTTTAATGTACAGCTTGCTGGGAAACATCCAAATATTTGGGGACATAATGGAAGTTGTTAATTGATAAACATAGATACAGTTGTAATAATCTCTTTCCAAAAGTCTCCAAGAGGCAGTGAAACAAGCTACCCTTCTTTTTATCCCACTTGACAAAGTATCCGGTGAATTAAGGTAAATACGATGTAGTAACTCTAGGAACAATTTTATTATTTATTGTTTGTGTTTGCACTGGTGGCATATATCCTGCAACATTTCTACAGTGATTCCTTCAGTAAGATCTGAACAATGTGCTAATCTTTTATCTTCTGAGGATTCATTCAATCTGATAGAACTTTGAGATAGTCCAGCTGCTCTATAATGGTTCAGAACTACATCTTCTAAAGAATTTGGACAGGAAAGATCAACAGAGTTCTGTGTCTTTGTCTCATTAAAATTTAAAAGAATATCATTCTCATACAGATCTGATATTTTGCTGATACCTTTGTCTGCTCGTGACTTGAAACCAAGGTCATTAGTACCTGGTGTGAAGTTTCTGTTCCCCCAAATAGGTGAATATCAGGATAAAGGAGCATTTTCCCCAAGATAACATAACACCTCTTGCCATACAATCAGCGTGTTTCTAACAAAGGGGTTTGACGTGCGTTTTTTCTGAGTAGATACACTTGCTGAATGAAGGTGGACCATAAGGGGATTTTAGAAGTTGTGATTTCCTCCATCCTTATCCAGTGCAGCAGTGACGGTTGTTCAAACTAACATGAGGGTGCCCTTGTCAGTTGGGCTGCCCAATAGTATCCCTGGAGGAAAGGGAACTTTAACCCACCTCTGTCATATGGTAAGTATAACAAGGTCATGTGCAGTCTTGAGCATCTAACTGTTCCAAATGTAATTTCAAAAAAGTTGTTTCATTTTAACAAAGATATTAGAAGGGGGAGCAAGTGGGATAGCTTGAAAAAGATACAGAAACTTAGAAGAATATTCATCTTTGGAACATTAGTACGTCTAATCGTAGAGTGGTAGAGATTTCCATCTGTTAATAGATTCTACTACTGACTCAACCACAGGGTTATACACTTACCTAAAGGATTATTAGGAACACCGTTCAATTTCTCCTTAATGCAATGATCTACTCAACCAATCACATGGCAGTTGCTTCAATCCATTTAGGGGTGTGGTCCTGGTCAAGACATCTCATGAAATCCAAACTGAATGTCAGAATGGGAAAGAAAGGTGATTTAAGCAATTTTCAGCGTAGCATGGTTGTTGGTGCCAGACGTGCCGGTCTGAGTATTTCACAATGTGCTTAGTTACTGGGATTTTCATGCACAACCATTTCTAGGGTTTACAAAGAATGGTGTGAAAAGGGAAAAACATCCAGTATGCGGCAGTCCTGTGGGTGAAAATGCCTTGTTGATGCTAGAGGTCAGAGGAGAATGGGCTGACTGCTTCAAGCTGATAGAAGTGCAACTTTGACTGAAATAAACCACTCGTTACAACTGAGGTATGCAGCAAAGCATTTGTGAAGCCACAACACCCACAACCTTAAGGCGGATGGGCTCCAACAGCAGAAGACCCCACAGGGTAGCACTCATCTCCACTACAAATAGGAAAAAGAGGCTACAATATGCAAGAGCTCACCAAAATTGGACAGTTGAAGACTGGAAAAATGTTGCCTGGTCTGATGAGTCTCGATTTCTGTAGAGACATTCAGATGGTAGAGTCAGAATTTGGCATTAACAGAATGAGAACATGGATCCATCATGCCTTGTTACCACTGTGCAGGCTGGTGGTGGTGGTGTAATCGTTTGGGGGATGTTTTCTTGGCACACTTTAGGCCCCGTAGTGCCAATTGGGCATCGTTTAAATGCCACGGCCTACCTGAGCATTGTTTCTGACCATGTCCATCCCTTTATGGCCACCATGTACACATCCTCTGACGGCTAATTCCAGCAGGATAATGCACCATGTCACAAAGCTCGAATCATTTCAAATTGGTTTCTTGAACATGACAATGAGTTCACTGTACTAACATGGCCCCCACAGTCACCAGATCTCAACCCAATAGAGCAAATTTGGAATGTGGTGGAACGGGAGCTTTGTGCCCTGGATGTGCATCCCACAAATCTCCATCAACTGCAAGATGCTATCCTATCAATATGGGCCAACATTTCTAAAGAATGCTTTCAGCACCTTGTTGAATCAACACCACGTAGTATTAAGACAGTTCTGAAGGCGAAAGGGGGTGTAACACAGTATTAGTATGGTGTTCCTAATAATCCTTTAGGTGAGTGTAGTTAGTAGGTACCATGGATTCTATTGTAGGTGTGATTTTACGCTATTTGTATTTCTAGCTGCTTTAACCTAGTGTCGGGTCTCAGTACAGAGAATGAATTGTAATAATTCAATATTGTAGTGCTGTATAATGAGAACAGAGATGACTGGAGAAGACAGGCAGGTGTCCAAGGGAGCAAGGGCTTCAGATTATCGTCACAGGCAGGTACTGGAAGTGAACACAGGGAGAACCCGAGTTAGCAAAACAATCATTTGTAACCATAAGGGTGCAGCACTCAGACTGGCTATATAAAAGGCAAAAAGTAAGAAACTGCACAGTGCTCAGACTGGTGGGTATAAAGGTAGCTCTTGACTCACTTGATAGAACAACAATAATCCGGCGAGGATTGATCACTGTCCTCTCCCTAATAAAGGGAGAGCAGAAATCAGCCCAGGTGTGGCAGAGGAACAGGTGCAGGGGATGATCACTTATGGGGACTGGTGCTCGGGAACGGGTACCTTAATGTGAGTAGGGAAACTGGAAAACTGGGGACTGAAACAGACAAAATAATACAGAACAGACCAGACACACACACAAGGGAACCAGAAGGGAGGAAAGGCACACAAAAGGAGAGGGGAAGACATATCAGGGAGGCAGAACCATGACACCTAGATATAACCTGTTTTAATTTCACTATCTTCCTAAGACCCCTAACGTTCCACAAAATAATATTTATTTTAGTGTCACCACTGAAGTCGGTAAACTAAGGTTATTGGCAACCTTTTTTTTAACCGTGCCATGTAATAAAATGAACAGCGTGCCTTCAGAACAAACTAACAGAACAAGAAGTAACAGAGGTCTCTCCCAAATGAGGCAATAACTGAGTATGCGTAACCTAATCCTTGTGCAGAGAAATACACACATCTCCCCTCCCTCCCACTGATCGGATCCTGATTAGAACAAAGCCTGATCCTCTAGAGGAGCAGTATATATAAAAATATAATGTTGGTTTGTGACCCACAATGTTCAGAATCTTTAGTTAGTTACAACAGACAGATTGACTATGCTATCCATAATTTAAACTCTCCGTCAGTTAAATCTTACCAAAACAGTCTCTAAGAGAACAACATGGGATAATCTATAAGTAGTTACAGAAACGTAGTTATAGGAACAGTCCACTTCAAAACAGTTCTACTAACTACTCTCCCTCAAAATTGGTTTTGCTATTTCCATTCGCACTGATCAAGTGGCCATAGGAACTGGTAGGAGGGATAAGGGAGTGACGCAGTCTTTTACAGCATCAACACTAGACTTTAGCGTAGCACCACATACAGTACAACAATATTTCACAGTTGAATGTAATACTTGGTGTATAATTGGAGATAAGTGTATAAATCATCTTATGTATGCGGATGATCTAGTTGTTTTCAGCCCAAGTAGTGCTGGGTTCCTTCAGCAGCTTGCTGTTTGTTTGTTCAGATTACGAGGCTGAAAACGACATCCAATATAATTTAAAAAAAAATGTTGTGTTGATTTGCGGAGTTTTAACGGAGTTTGAACAGCGGCGTTTAAAAACTAGGCTGGAGTCATACAAATTGAGTAGCCACTTAAGAGAGAAACACAGAAGAAGAAGGCTTCAGCATAATATGTAATATATGTAAACGGACAAACGAAATGGTGGGCATGATTTATAAGTTGGGCCAATCAATGTAGACATAGGAAAAGGGAAAGACCCTGCTCGGCAGTAGGAGCTGTAAGAGTTATAGGAACTGCGGTGCGAGGAACTAAATAATCCCCAAACTTCTCCCGTCGGAAAACAAGAAAGAAAGGGTTATAGGAACGTTATGTTCTAGGAACTGCAAAAATCCCTGTGGTCGGAAAGCGGCTTATCTTGCCATTTAACCAAAGTTCTCTGATAGGTCTACTTGCCGCTCTTCAGCTGATGACCCTTGAAGTGCGTTTTGATTGATGTTCGCCTTAATCTTTCAGATGAATTCTTCAACCTGGGCTGCAGAAGTAGTGGCAGGTTTTATTGTGTAGAATTTGCACTTTAACCCGGAACATAAATCCATACTCTCTACGCATTTGGCGCAGGCTTTGTTTCACTCCATTAAAAGGTTTTCTTTGTTTTTGGATTTCAGTGGAGATCCGGGAAAAACATGACCCAGCTACGCTCAACTATGATTTCACCTTTCTGATGCGCTGTTTACATAACTCGGTCCCTGTCTTGATATGTCAGGAATTTCACCATGAGAATCTGAAGCCGTGTTCCGTCCCTGCTGAGCCTCTGACCTCTGTAGCATTTTCCCCAGCCTGTAGGTTTGCTCGATGTTTAACAGTTGCCCTGCTGCTTCCATGTCAAAGACCTTGGTTAGCCATGTCATTAAGAATGCTTGCACATCTCTATTCTCCACCCCTTAAAGTAATACAACCAGTCTCAAGTTTGAACGACGTGGTCAGTTTCCAACTCTGCAATTTGTGAGGTAAGTTTCTGGACTTTTTTCTGTGTAGTATCGGGTTATGGCCATTAGCAAAGCTATCTGGTCCTCCGCTTTGCTAATGCAGGTTTCTGCTTTTGTGAGTCTTTCAGATAATGTCCTTTTTATAACGTCCGGCCCAGGGTGGGCTGGATCATGGACTTTATCCCTTTGAGTTGCTCCCCTATGTGTATTGTACCCAGTGTGTATGCATTATGTTCTTGGTGTTTTTCAGTGCTATACACAGTGGTTTAGTTAGTCCGTTTATTTTCACGTGTCCTTTTTGAGTTACTGCCCTGTGTGTTCCTGTTTAGATTTCTGTCCAGTGTGTTTTAGTGTCCAGGTTTCTGCCACATGTGTTTTGCTGTGTGTCAGTTCCCCCTTGTGGCTGTCTTCCGCATTACATGTGTTATGTTCTTCCTGTTGACGTCATTGTTAGTATGTTCCCAGGTGTTTTGTGTTAGCCCTCATTTGTTTTAGTATTTAGCCCTTGTGTTTCCTCCTTGTCCCTGTCGATTAATGTTCCTGTTGCGTTGTGCCGTTCTGTTCCTTGTTCTTGCGTCTCGTTTTGCCCCACGTGGCAGTATTGCTTTCAACCAAGTGTTTGTTAAATAAACTACATTGGTATTGCATCTCCTTCACGCCTGGCTCTACCTTTATACGTTATGGAAGGTGAACGTGACACCTTTGGCTTCTTTTATCTCTCGATTAGATGAGACGACTTTATGTAACTGTGTGGAAAACAAAAAAATGATTTTGAGGTATAAAAGTAAGTTTTTGGATGTACAGTAATTTTCTTCTGTAGTCTAAATTTTAGATGACTGCAGATTTTACATCCATTTTATCTCTAGGTTTTTTGGTTAAATATAAACATGATCAACCTATGCGAATACAGGTGTTGCTAGCTATCATACAAAATTTTATCATGGCTGCAAGATCGAGGGCAATTGTAGCACCTTGTTTGTATGAGCTGACATACTTTTCTGTTAGAAAACGAATATATTTCACTACATTTAAGTACACTTCTGCATTTTAATGCATATGATGCCTGTCATCTAAAATAAATTGAAACATATAAAAAATAAAATCCTATGTAATATTATTAGATAATAGAGTGTTAATGTGATTACTGTGCTTTTATTTGCAATACAGTGGGTTAATATGATTTATTTTGTAATACAAATACTAAGGGGGCAATTGTAACACTCTGATCTCTTGCACTATGTAAACAAATACACTCAGAGCAAAGATTTTTCAAGTGTGAAGAGCTTTATTTTCCAATATCAGAAGTCAGACAGGCAGGGTTTGGCACACAGGAATATCTTAATATAAGGTACAATACCAGGATCCACAATCAAAGTCAAAAGGTAGGCAGGGTAATACACAGAAGATCACTGGCAAAATACAGGGGCAAATCCAAAACTCGTAATCCAAAAACAAAACCAGGTCATAATGGGATCAGAAATATACTTAGATAAATACAGGCTTACTATGATGCAAAATACAATCAATACCTCACAAGGAACTGGTAAACCAGGCTGATACATATAGGGCATAACACGGGGGTTCAGAATTCCGGAGATTGCAAGCGCATCAATGGAATTGATGGAATTATAGTCTTGTCCTTAGTAGTGAAAATATATCAATTGTAAAATTAAATAGTGCACTTATATATATGTTTTTTATATCAAAAGATGACGAGTGTATTTTAAGTATTCTGTGAAATATAAAGGATAATGTAAAACATTTTATAATTGCCCCTGGTCTCCCCTGCTGAACCTTACAAGCTATTGAGACTAAACCAAATTTGTTGAACATGTTTAGGCTCTTGTAACTTAATATTATTTATAATATTCCACACACACCATCCAGTTCTTCCACACACTCCACCCATTACTTCAGTTACTTCACCCACTCCACACAGTTACACCACAAACTCCACCCAGTTCTTTAACACACTCCACCCAGTTACTCTACCCATTCAAAACACTCCAATTATTTACTCCACCCACTCCACTTAGAACCTTATTTTCTTTGTATGATTCTATTCCATATGGGAAGCCCCAGTCAACTTTAGTTGTAAAGTTCAAATCTAGTTATACATTATTGTTTGTTCTATTTGGACACCTTGCTGTGGATAAAATGAATGGCTAAAAAAAATCACAAGCGCACACATAACATGTGACAAAAACCAAACAATGTTGAGCTACCAGGAGATGGAAGACCCCTCAAAAAACACCAACATGTTCCCAATGCGGAAGATAGACAGTCTGCGGTTAGACATTGCTAAACATACTGTATCGAACTATGATAATACCTACCAAATATAATTCGACTTGTTCTCTTTCCATGCCGCTTCTCCATGCTGGAATTATTACCAATTGTTTTCCATTCAGATGCAAACGTGTCTGTTGTGTTCTATTATCAGAGAAGTTATATAAAAAATATCTCGACAGAGATAATAAACTGGACTACTAAATGAATATGTATCATGTATTCCTTCCTACCTGAAACCTTATTTCCTTTTTGCTACAATATGATATTTTCGCTATGGCTACCTAAAAAGCTTAACAATATGGGGCAAAACCTTTTTATAGAGTGTATTATGGCTTTTGGCTCAAGCTTATGATTTTATTAATTATCTTTTTCAAAGAACAAGTTGATTCCATTTGAACATTCGTTTATAGGAATGTAGGCTATTTGTTGCATTCAAGTGCATTCCTGTTAATTATTGCCTTTTTTATTTTACAAACGGCCACATTTGCACATGCAGCCCAATTTTTATCATTTTCAGCTAACAGGCAGCCCAAAAATTAGACTGACAATGTTGTCAAATATATTCATAATTTAATCAGAAATGATTCAGCTCATGTCTTACACAACTTTATATTTCATAAAATAAGATTTTATAAAAAAAAATTCCATTATTTATTAATTATTTTTTTGTGATTTTTCTCCCCTCCAAATTCCCTCTAATCCTGCCTCGTGGGCAGGTCCGCAACTCCTTCGACAGATCTGTGGGATGGCGAGGGGCGCGCACATGGTTCATCCAACCATATGTCAACCAGCTGTCCTTTCTTTTTTTGCACTGCGAATCCAACACAGAAGCCTTTAGTTAGATCATGCACAGGATTTGTGAATTATGATGCTGTTGCTAGTTGTACATTGTTGTCCTTAATCTTCTATTAGAAAGATGTCAGCAGTCCAGGGATCCAGTTTACAATGTTTAATATGAATGTGTGAGGGTGTGTGTGTGGTTCTACAAGGACAGAACAGATGAGTACAGTATGTCAATTACAGTCAAATAATGGAATATTATGTAATATATAAATTATACAAATATACTGTCCTAGCTCGTATTATTATTATTAATAAAACAGTTTAAACCACAAACGCTGTTCAACTGTAAGCAAATTGTGTTTGATTTTAGTTCGCATCGCTAGCTGTACGTTTCGCTCATTGTCAGTCAGGTGAAAAACAAAGATAAGTTGCTAACAATAACATTGAGTTGAATAGTCAAAACAGGCAAGAAGGAGAGAAAGAAGCTGCAGGCTGACAGGGCTGAGAGATCTGGTCTGATCAAGGTTAGTGATCAACTATAAGTAAAAAATGTTATGTTTTCAGGTAAAATTTGGCTGTTTTTGATGACGTAGGCTTATCATGCTCATGTATAAACTAAATGATTTTCATGAGATTTGCATTTCAAGAGGTTTACATCATTGTTCTCTTCATATTCTTTCCATCATCGAAATCCTCTAACTGAGTGATTTTGCAAGACAATATTTTATCAAACGTCAAACCTCACCTAGGGCGCCAGACTGGACTGAAACGACACTGCAGACACTAATTACAAACAAGTCACGGGTATGAAAACTCACCCTTAATAGCCATTTAAACCTGTGTGTGACAACCTGTGTCTATATTATCAGGCCAACCATTTAAGGGAATGTAAACTTTTGATCAGGGCCACTTCAGTGATTTCAGTAACTATAATTTAAAAAGGGCACACAAAGTGTGATAATAAATAGCTTTTCTGCACGATCTGTCACATTTAAAAAAAAAATTTGCCAGGGGTATGTAAATTTATGAGATGAGCATAACTGTATATTGCTATGGTTTGTCTTTTGGTGATGGGGTGATATTGTTTTCTGGCAGGTCACTAATTTGATTTGTTGCCCCAAAGCCCGAAGCAGCCATCCTCTTGTGTGTGTGCGTGTGTGCGTGTGTGCGTGTGTGCGTGTGTGCGTGTGTGCGTGTGTGCGTGTGTGCGTGTGTGTTCTTGGCCCCATAGCAATCCAGGACACCATCAATCTGTACAGCCATCTATATTCGCCTGCCCCTTGGATTTTTAGTGTCTGGAGTCTGCGCTCTATTTTTAGCACCATCACCATGACAGTAGCAGTCAAATCCTTGATACAATGACAGCACTGGATTGAAAAAAAAAGACAAAAACAACATTGAAAGGTTTTCCCTAATCAGTCCACTAAATATAAAAAGGGTACGATTTGGGAAGCAGTCAATTGGCTGTAAATGCGAAAAGCTTTGATTGGATCAATCCATCATTCAATAGCAGAGTGGGAGAGAGAGGAGAGAATAGCCCACTAAGCTATGGCTTTATCACGTTTGTTCAACAGTGTTGCTAAAGCTTCTTCTGAAAACCATGGCTTTCAGCTCTGACATTTCGACATTTCGACGAATCAAAATCGATTACAATGCTGACCTGGATGTTAGAGCACCAGCCCATATATCTCCCCTTCTCAGTCTTACTGTATTTCTCCCACTTGTGTTTCGCTCTAGACCCTAGGAGCCGGGGACACAAGAGCAATAACAGAAGATCTAATACTATTGGTAAAAGAAATGCCACACAACATGGTCTTTTGACAATATGGTCCTCAGCTCATATGGGTAGGCTATGCCTCAGGTTTGTGGGTTGAATTACCTGAAACAATGCCTAGTATAAAAAAATAATATGTATGAACGACTATATGTTGCTATTTTCCCAGTATCTATAGGTTCCTAAAATTGCTAAATATTATGGTATATTCATATGTGCACCTTAAATTGTGGTAGGTTGTCTTAAATCCTTACGTATTGATGGTAATGCCCTACAAAAATGCAGAATTTACAAGATTAGCCATGTCTACATCAATCTGTAGTGCCCTTAGAAAATAATTAACACATCCAAATTTAATGAGTCATTTTCTTTGTGTGACTTACTTAAAATTCTTGGAGAGATACTGCCAAGGCTAAATGGATACACATGAATGGGACCTTATAAAATGTGTGGAATTTAAGGTATGCATTCAAAAGCCCTATGGTACACCCACTTGTGTTTGGCTGCTGAGATTACATCCTCCCAATGATGACGAAGCAAGGCTTCGGTATCTAATTCAAGTGCAAGTTTATTTGTCACCTGAACAAAAAGATGCAGATGTTATTGCATGTACAGTGAAAATCTGGTGCCACAGCTTCAACAATGCAGTAATAATGAAAGGTGTAACATTAAACACCACTAGAGATCAAACATATTATATACAGTCTGTACACAAAATAATGCTGTTTACATAACACAGTGTTAGATGGTGATGTAAAGGCTTGGCAAGATCTTTGTTGAAATGATGGTTTCAGGAGTCAGGTTGCGGTTGAAAATAGAATGTTTAATAAAGTACTTCTCGTTATTGTTTACAGGGTCATCTCATAACAAGGCAATCAAGGCGTGTTTGAGAAAAATGCCCCGAATGATCATATGGAACTGGTTTATTTAGCCTTAGCATTGTTGTTCGCACACCTCCTAGAAGAATTTCCACAGACCCCTGACTGTCTCATGCAAGCACATGTGCTGATCACCTTAACTTCTGTCTAGTGTCTAATCAACTGGCCTTGCTAGTTTTTATCTGAATAACTCAGGAAACTTTATCTGTTTAATGTCCTGTCAGTAAAATCTCCTGTTCTATTCGTCTGAATGGCATCAACATGTATTAGAACTGTGATGGAATTACAGTCTAACCTACAATAAATCATATAGTTATAAGCAGTCTAATATATAACAGGGTTATAAGCTATAAGTCCTAAACCATAAGCTACAGCTTATTCTGATGTTATAATATAAGAACTGTAAGGGCTCTCTCTGTCCTAACTCACTTGCTGTCTAACATATCTTAGAATCCCCCAACAGGCCTCAAACTATATTTCAATTGATCCCCTTTCATGCTAGCTACAAACTTACCATGGCTTCTCTGCAATCACTATTTCCTCCAGACTTGATGCTGCAGTTTGGGACAGGTGGACTGCTCACGACAGATGGGCTGGCTGCACGCAGTTTCCACGTGATTTGCTATCTAATTGTAAAACTATAGGAACTGGTTTCTCTCCAAAAAAAGTATCGGCCATAATCGGCGAGCAAATATCAGTCCGATCTTACCATTACAATTCTTAATATTAGAGATAAAAAATATTATATCACATAAAAAAGAATTTCATTAAAAAGTATACAGTTGACTGACTAAAAATATTTTAGATGGTGTCACGTTCTGAATATAAGAGGAGGCAGGTGCAGGTAACGAAGGTAATTTAATTCAACAAAGAATAGTTGGCAGGAATCAAATAAATCCAGAAGTCTGTACAGGCACGAGAAACAGAGTAACAGAGGAAATACTTAGTTTACTCCCAATTTTGGTTTTATAGGAGACTGGCAATAATAAGCAGGTATAATACAGAACACCTGTTCTTCTATTAACAGTGTCAGCATAGAGTTAGCTAGAGGGCAGTAACTACAGGGACAGAGCACCTAAGACTTCACATGCCTGTTATCTCAAAAATACAACACAGAACAGAAATAATAACCATAACATAACATAGAAATCACCCAACGTCTAATATTCCAGAGACACTGAACGTTGCCTCCTCCAACAATCCTGAGTGGGTATTACAGATGGTTTGTGAAAAATGGCCTGGATCTGTGCATGACTCAAGAATGATCAAAATCACCTTTATGCACATTATTTGAATGTGGTAAGGGAAAAATATAAATATCAAGCTGACTGTATTAAATACATTTATTATGAGCCTAACAAAAGTGAATTTTCCCATTATACAGGTGATTAGGACGGGATCCGGCTTGGTGTCAGGGGCTATGCCTTCAGGCCGTATTTCATGACACCATGCCCTGACCCAAACCCCGGACCACAAACCTGTTACAACACAGCCCTGTGGTGGAGGTGCAGCCTGATGATGACCTGCCGCCAATGCACTTGGACAAACCTAGTGGCAGAGCTGCACAGGACATGATTTTTGTTTTGAAAAAAACACATTAAATTAATAATAAAAGACGATACATTATGCTTAGCTCATTGATATTTATTTAAATTATTCTTTAAATGTGAAAGTATTTGGCCCCTTGAACTTTTTGACCTTTTCCCACATTTCAGGCTGCAAACATAAAGATATGAAACTGTAATTTTTTGTGAAGAATCAACAAGTGGGACACAATCATGAAGTAGAACAACATTTATTGGATATTTCAAGCTTTTTTAACAAATAAAAAACTGAAAAATTGGGCGTGCAAAATTATTTAGTTAATACTTTGTAGCGCCACCTTTTACTTCGATTACAGCTGTAAGTTGCTTGGGGTATGTCTCTATCAGTTTTGCACAGAGACTGACATTTTTTGCCCATTCCTCCTTGCAAAACAGCTCGATTGGCTTTGATTGGATTGATGTCTGGACTTAGACTTGGCCATTCTAACACCTAAATATGTTTATTTGTGAACCATTCCATTGTAGATTTTGCTTTATGTTTTGGATCATTGTCTTGTTGGAAGACAAATCTCCGTCCCAGTCTCAGGTCTTTTGCAGACTCCATCAGGTTTTCTTCCAGAATGGTCCTGTATTTGGTTCCATCTTCCCATCAATTTTAGCCATCTTCCCTGTCCCTGCTGAAGAAAAGCAGGCCCAAACCATGATGCTGCTACCACCATGTTTGACAGTGGGGATGGTGTGTTCAGGGTGATGAGCTGTGTTGCTTTTACGCCAAACATAACGTTTTGCATTGTTGCCAAAAAGTTTGATTTTGGTTTCTTCTGACCAGAGCACCTTCTTCCACATGTTTGGTGTGTCTCCCAGGTGGCTTGTGGCAAACTTTAAACAACACTTTTTATAGATATCTTTCAGAAATGGCTTCCTTGTTGCCACTCTTCCATAAAGGCCAGATTTGTAAAGTATACGACTGATTGTTGTCCTATGGACAGACTCGCCCACCTCAGCTGTAGATCTCTGCAATTCATCCAGAGTGATCATGGGGCTCTTGGCTGCATCTCTGATCAGTCTTCTCCTTGTATGAGCTGAAAGTTTAGAGGGACAGCCGGGTCTTGGTAGATTTGCAGTGGTCTGATACTCCTTCCATTACAATATTATCGCTTGCACAGTGCTCCTTGGGATGTGTAAAGCTTAGGAAATCTTTTTGTATCCAAATCCGGCTTTAAACTTCTCCACAACAGTATCTTGGACCTGCCTGGTGTGCTCCCATAGATATCTTTCAGAAATGGCTTTCTTGTTGCCACTCTTCCATAAAGGCCAGATTTGTGCAGTATACGACTGATTGTTGTCCTATGGACAGACTCGCCCACCTCAGCTGTAGATCTCCTCAGTTTTTTCAGAGTGATCATGGGCCTCTTGGCTGCATCTCTGATCAGTCTTCTCCTTGTATGAGCTGAAAGTTTACAGGGACGGCCGGGTCTTTCAATGGACCTCTGAGACCATCACAGAGCAGGTGCATTTATCCGGAGACTAGATTACACACAGGTGGATTCTATTTATCATCATTAGTCATTTAGGTCAACATTGGATCATTCAGAGATCCTCACTGAACTTCTGGAGAGAGTTTGCTACACCAATTTGTCCGTTTTTTATTTGTTAAAAAGGTTTCAAATATCCAATAAATATTGTTCCACTTCATGATTGTGTCCCACTTGTTGTTGCTTTTTCACAAAAAATTACAGTTTTATATCTTTATGTTTGAAGCCTGAAATGTGGCAAAAGGTCGAAATGTTCAAGGGGGCCGAAATCTTTCGCAAGGCACTGTATAGTCATATTTTGCCTGCAATAAGATATATTGTTATGCAAGGTCAGGAATAGTACTCTGTGGTGGCTCTGACATTTAGTAATTATGAAATAAAATTATTAAATTTATTTAAATACAAGAATACTGTAATAAGTGATAAAATCATAACATGGTGACCACTTATGCATTTAATTTGTCTGCTACTTATTGCCAGCCCTCTCCTGGCTTTTGCAGACTTTACGATGTCCCCTTGCATTTTAATCATAAATTCACATTCCTTGTAACTTTCAAGCAATATCTGTTGCTCTGCTGTGGAGAAAACCTGGGTGCGCTCTTTGGCCATGATGAGCTGCCAATAGCAGTGTTGCTGATCAACATTTCTACTATCAATAAATCTCCCCTTTTATGCCAACGCACGTACGCGCAATCATCTCAGATGACTCAATCCAGCGATACTAATCATAAACGGCAGGTGTGTACGAAGAACCTAATTATCCAGATCATGATTAGCCCGATGATGTCTTCTTGGATATGTCATTTCATCTCGGATGTATTATGTGACGTACAAAGAACGTACCCCTGGACATTTGCCATTAAAATACCAAACAACACATCTGCCGGCTTGGTCCTCCTCCCTCCTCTTCTTAAACACACCTACACCGTGACAGGAGTGTTCCTTTAAGAATTTATTCTGTGTTTTTTTTATTTTATTGACAGGACAGGATGAAGCAGAGGGAGACAGGCATATAGAGGGAGATCGAGAGGGACGGCAGAGACAGCGGCCAAATCGGGGCTCAAGCATCCATCACCAGGGGACACGACCAAACCCATATTCCCCACACAGCATGTAAACTTAGCAAAGACAGAAACATCCTTTTTTCAGGACACTGTCTGAAAATTTGTCAAAACCCAAATAACTTTACAGATCTTCCTAGTATAGGGTTTAAACAATGTTTTCCATGCTTGATCAATAAACCATAAACAATGAATGAACATGCACCTGTGGAACGGTCGTTAAGACACCAACAGCTTTCAAACGGTAGGCAATTATGGTCACTAAAACAGAGGACACTAAAGAGCCCTTTCTACCAAGTAAAAAGCACCAAAAGAAAGATACCCAGGGTCCATGCTCATCTGCATAAATGTGCCGTAGGCATGCTGCAAGGAGGCATGAATACTACAGGTACAGCCAGGGCAATCAATTGCAATGTCTTTAATGTGAGACGCCTAAAACAGTGCTACAGGGAGACAGGAAGGACAGCTGATCATCCTCGCAGTGACAGACCACATGCAACAAGACTTGCACAGGACCGGTACATCTCAACGTCACACCTGTGGGACAGGGACAGGATGGAAACAGCAACTGCCTGAGTTACACCAGGAGCACGCATTCCCTCCCTCAGTGACTGTCCGCAATAGGCTGAGAGGCTGGACTGAGGGGCTTGTACACCGGTTATGAGGCAAACCAGACATCAATGGCAACAACATCGCCTATGGGCCCAAACCGACCCTTCGCTGGGCCAGACAGAACTTGAAAAAAGGGCTTGGCTTTGTCTCAACAGGGGTGATGATTGGACACGCGTGTATCCTTTAAGGAATGAGCGTTACTCCGAGGTGCAGGGTCCATCATGGTCTGGGGCGATGTGTCACAGCATCATTGGACTGAACATGTTGTCATTGCAGGAAATGTCAACACTGTGCACTGCCGAAAAGAAATCGTGGTACCCTTCCTGCAGGCTCATCCTGACATGACCCTTTAGCATGACAATGCCAACAGCCATACTGTTCTGTGCATGATTTCCTGCAAGACAGGACTGTCAGTATTCTGCCCTGGCCAGCGAAGAACTCAGATCTCAATTCCATTGAGCACATCTGTGACCTGTTCAATCGGAGAAATGTCAGAGAACTTGCAGCTGCCTTGGTGGAAGAGTGGGATCACATCTCACAGTAAGAATTGGCAAATCTGGTCCAGTCCATGAGGAGAAGATGCACTGAAGTACTTAAAGGTACAATATGTAATATCAATCAAAACAATAACAAAATACATTCTTTGCATTAAAAGCAAACATCACTATACCTATATTATATATATTTATTAGTTGTGTAATTACATAATCCTATGTTTCCACCAACTTTCAAATCCGGAGAAATTTGTAATATAATTCGAAGACACGGGACGTTTCATTTTGTTGACCGTCAATGGCGTCATATAACCTTTGCGCTAGCTGCTCTAAGTTCCAGGGAACCGCCAAACATAACGTGAATAAAATTATAATATTTTTAACAATACATTACTTTGTCAGTGAACATTTTTTCTGCCGGAGATGCTAGATTGGAAGGTTGGTCCCATGATCCCACGTTACTTCCCGACGTCATCCCAGTACATCTTTTGCTATTGTTTTGATTGAGAGCCCCCTAGCGGTCAAAAACTACATATTGTACGTTTAAAGGGGAACAACAAATCGTTTGACGTAATTATTTATCACTCTCACTCATCAGTCAGCGCAATCAAGCTCATTCATCTGCACAAACCAATATAACCTGTTGGGGTAACACTGCTGCTAGATCTACCCTGCTCTCCCTGAGTAAGAGAGCTGACTGATGAGCGAGAGTGTCAAATAATAACTTCAAATGATTTAGGAACATCGACAAATTATAGAATTTAATTGTTGTTCCCCTTTAATGCAGCTGGTGACCACACCAGATACTGATGGTTACTTTTGATTTTGAACCCCCCCTTTTTTAGGGACACATTACTTGATTTCTGTTAGTCACATGTCTGTGGAATGTTTTTAGTTTATGTCTTAGTTGTTAAATATAATTACAAATATTTACACATGTTAAGTTAGCTGAAAATAACTGCAGTTGAAAGTGAGGACATTTCATTTATTGACTGAGTTTTATATACACAGTACACATGTGTATGTTTATACCTTTAGCAGTGAGAAATACAAAGAATTGCCATTCATCACAGCAAAGATGCTAGATTAATTCTAATTGATTGTTAGGGACAAAGCAATGTTTTTGTATAAGAGATTTACCCTAGTTGTCTGTGTGGACCTGGCTTTTTCTTTTGTGGGGATTTTGATTAAGTGCAGCGACCTTCTCAGTAAATCAATTACATTTACTGTTAAACCCTTTTTTTAGCAGTTGTCACAGCGCTTTCAAAAGAGCATGATGTAAGAAAAGAAAAAACTCAATAGAAAGGTTGGAAAGGAACAAAGCAAATTTAGGGTGGATCCGGGTGACGTGATTGGCCAGCCTGCTTCTGGAGGGAATCAGAAGAGAATGTTCCATCAATATACTATATTTAAACATTTAGATGACAGTTGGAAACTGGTGGCCTGCGGTAGCAGGAATCTTCAAGCATAATTTATACCAGCACAACATCGAGTGGACTACTGTGTGGTCTTTGACCAGAGACATGCAGGAGTTGTCAAGCTACATAGTCCTGTGTTTTGGTCCTGTGTAGATCCCACACTGGAGCAGAGAAAATAATGTGAGTCTGTCTAAGACTCACAAGGATACCAGATTACAAAATGAAACATTACATTAAATAACAGCAACGCACCTTAGACCTCTGGCACAAAGACTTATCAAGCAGAGTTAAATCTGACTCTGTATGTAGTGAGCATCTATACACTGGGCTAATGTATTGTCTTTCGAATTAACACATTTTTACAATAAAGTGCTCGAAGTCTGCATTTAAATGTGGGCAAGCTGCCATAGATTTAAATCATGTGGTACGCAGCCGTTTGAAGCCTATAAAAGCATCTGAATTGGGGCTAGGTGCCAGATTTCTAAATCTCGGCATAAGCAGCATGCCGAAGGCTATTTTCTAGCAGGCTTTTGAAAGCGAGCCAACCACCAGATATGCAAATCATCTCTTAGACGGCATCTTCATTGCCACCTTCATGGCTGTTACTTCCTTCAATGTGACAGGTGAATAGCTCACTGGGGACATTTTTGGCAATCTGGGTACCACCAGCAGGGCTTTTGCTGTTGCTGGCAACAATTGCAGATAAATTACATTGTTCTGTCTACTGTACTTCATGACAAACTACTCCATAGCAAAAGTTCGCACAGCGTTTTGTCTTCATTGCACACGTCGATTGTTCTTTAAAAATGATTTAAAAACAGTACAGCCAAATTACAAATCATCAGTTAAAATGCGATCAGTATGTCTTTGTCTATGTCTCAGAAGACTTTTCATTGTGGTGCACGACTTTAGACCAGAACCCTCGTTGGGTGAAATGTAGTGCACTTGGGTAATTTGGTTTCATTTTGGGTATAACCTCTGTCTGAAGGCATGGACACAAAGTTGACTGGAATTGACCTTCCCATCCAATTCAATGTTCAATGTTTTCTACTACTTACATGACTAAAGCCCTAACAGCAAGGTGACAAACGACACAGCATTGGGATCAATAATGGTAGGCCCATGTGTGTGTGTGTCTGTTGCATGTTTAAGAGTGAGGAAAAGACTGTGTGTAGAGCATTAGTGATGCAGCGTTCTTCCAGTCTGGGGAGACAGGGAATTACCATCTGTTAGGGTTCCGCTGACATCAAACCACTGCTCTAACCATCTTTCTCTCGGTTAATTACCCTCACAAACTCCTCTCTACCTCACTGACTCTCTGTTTCTACTGCTTCTGACTACTGTTACCCAACACACTGTCCATGAGGAACAGAGATTATATCTGTACTCCAAACACCATCAGGCACGTTGTTTCTAGCTTTACCGAACACATTGGGACACAGTGACTCAAACTTTACCCCCACACACTGTCAGAGGCCTGGTGACTAGATTTACCACACATTGTCCATGAGGAAATGTGACTCATCCATTACCCTACAACAGTGGTCCTCAAACCCTTCCATGGAGGGCCTAGTGTATTCTGGTTTTTGGTCTTTCCCTTCAATCAGAGCATAATTAGGACCTAGACTGCCAGGTGAGGGGAGATCCTAACCAATTAGTGAGCTACTCCATCAGGCTTGTACAAGGTAAAAGCGAAAACCTGCATACACTAGGCACTCCATGGAAGGGTTTGAGGACCACTGCCCTACAAACTATCAGAAGCACAGTGACACTAGCTTTACCACAGACACTACCTGAAGAACAGTGACACTAGCTTTACCACACACACTACCTGAAGAACAGAGACACTAGCTTTACCACACACACTAGCTGAAGAACAGAGACACTAGCTTTACCACACACACTACCTGAAGAACAGAGACACTAGCTTTACCACACACACTACCTGAAGAACAGAGACACTAGCTTTACCACACACACTACCTGAAGAACAGAGACACTAGCTTTACGACACATACTAGCTGAAGAACAGAGACACTAGCTTTACCACACACACTACCTGAAGAACAGAGACA
>JACXGM010011953.1:7748-24573 GCA_016801145.1 Umbra pygmaea
GGCCCCCCCCCCCCCCCCCCCCCCCATTTGTCCTGTCCAAATTCCTTCTTAGAATCATATCGTCTAAGAATCATATCGTCTAAGAATCACATCGTCTAAGAATCACATCGTCTAAGAATCACATCGTCTAAGAATCACATCGTCTGCTAAACCTCATCAGGTGTGGGATGGTCAAAGTTCCAACACAGGTTTCCAACAATCGCATTCTCTTTCAACAAGGAAGAATTGTCAGAACATATATATATGGGAGAATTACACATTTACCAACTATACTATGATGACTGAATTCACAGGCACCTGACCTGCACACAGGAGCGATATGACCTGGTGTCTGACTACTTACCCATCTACACCGGGCAGTGTTGCACTAGCAGACCCCGCGAGCATAGCCAGAACGCTGCGACCAAGGTTCGAAGTCTGACCATAAGTGTTTAGGGTATTTTTTATACTTCGTATTTATAGCAGAAGTTAGGAATAGACAGGTATATAAAGGGAGACAGAGAGGAGAGACTGGCAGCAAACCTGGGGCTCAAACTCCCATTGCCAGGGGGCATGTGTGGACCAGAGTCTGGAGCTTCACCCACTACAACAACTCCAACAAGCATTAGAAGCCATTTGTTTAACAGCAGAAAAGGGGAGATTCTTATTCGGATTGGGTGGAAAACACACAGAGATGTAAACAAATTAGGCAGAGGAATGTCACCTAACTTTGTTTAAATGTCTTTAAGTGGAAATAATAATTTATGGGTTTGTTATTCCATAGAGTTTGGGCAAGAACCACCAATGTGAACACTTCTGCAGTTGTTATCGGTCTCAGAACAACGTCTTGGAAACTAACCTGTCAGGCTTGAAGTCAGTTGACTGAAGACATGCTGCTGCTATAGAGGCCCTTATATCCAACTCTCCACCCTGCTCTCCTCCCTCTCAGCACGGAGCTCCTCAGGAACTGAGCACTCTTGGAGGCTTTTTACACTACCATACATTTCAGCAACATTTTCAAATTTGCTAGTGCAAAGCTTGGGACGAGACAATTGAAATGTGTAAACTTGCGGGTTTCTATCGATTTCCACACGACCTCCGGAGGTATCGCACAAGAAGAATTTCATCTGGCACCTCCACATCCTCCCCTTCTCTCACCTATTACTGCCGTGTGGATGACACATTTCTGTAACACTGGTCACCTTGTCTAGGGAGTGGCCCTTTAAACAGCTGTTAGTCTTTCTCCTCTTTGAAGTATTGTAGGGAAACCATTCCCCATCATTTAGGAGGAGGGGTTCACTGCACCTTGATTGACAAATGTCTGTATCTTAAGTGTTCACACACAAATGTTCCGTATCTGTCTGCCAGGAAGCTTCTATTTGGCCCTGCGATGTAAGGACCTTGGTGTCCTACTGGATTCTATTAAACACATTGTTGGCCTCTACTCAGTATGCCTGCATATAGCACAGTGGACACGTTAAGAAAAAACTTGCCTATTTGATTTTCCATCTGTCTGATTGTAACTTCCACAACACATCATAATTCACTTCACCCAAATCAAGGTGAACACTCCATCATGCAGGTTTACGCTCTACAACATTTGTAGAATACATCACCACACAGGAAGTGGTTCAAATCCAGGCTCTTTCTGACATTCAGCTGGACTGACGCAAACTCACTGTTGGAAGAACTCTGAGTTGTGGCAGCAAACCCATGCCACTAATCTGGAACACTGCAGCTCGCATGGTTTTCAACCTTCCCAGATTCTCTCACATCACTGCACTTCTCCATATACTCCACTGCCTTCCGGTTGAAGTTCACAGGCATTTCTTCAACCATAAATCCCACCCAGGCTCTCTGCTCTGCCAGCTCTGGTGCCTTGGCCATCTCATCCCTGCAGGAGGTCAGCCCAACTCAGCCCAGTCAAAGCTTGTCTCTATCCTGCACCACAACAGCAGAACCAGCAACCCATGAAGCTAGGACAGAGTCCCTACTCATTTCCTGAAAACCTTTTGATAAGAGTACTGAACACCACATAGCTGGATCCAATGGAAACAGTAAAGAAACAGACGGCCCAGCTTGATGAAGTGTTTAGAACAGCGATGCCATGAATTGCATTCACTTGATGTTTGAACATGACATTACATTCTGTTTCATTACAGAACATGTTCTGTTGTGATTTATGTTATGCTGAGTGCTATTGGGTTCTCATATGCCTGTTAAACTAAATGATGGTGAGTGGTTCCAAACTGAAGCGCCTGGCCAGGACACATTTTAAAGACAGAATTCCACCATGGATTTAACCAAGGGCAGACAGTTTTTAGTGTGCCCAGTTGGGCAGGATTATTTGCAGGTATTCTTTCATGGCGGACCCGGTTGATGATCGTTGTCGGAGTGTCATGTTTGAACCGATGTGCTAGTAACTACCTGGGGGGTTGCTCCTCCGATGGGCGTGGGGATCATCAGGCTCAGCAAAAATATTGGAGGCCATTTTATTCTTGCGTACAGGGGGGGTTTCATCTGTGCCAAACGATATGTTGGAGGCACCGCCTGGCGGCCGCAGCACTCTGCAGGACAACAAAAAGAAAGTTAGGAAAATCAAATTAACCAACTGCCCCACACGACTGAAACGACACCCCCTTCACCAAGTCATGCCAACGGAATAAACGCCACGTCACATTGATGAACAACTGCACGGCTGCAATCAATACATGACAAACACTCATTCACATCAGTGTATAAGCAGCCAGCTGTCCCCACAGCTCTCATCTGTCCACCTACAACAGTCTCTACACTCCCTTAGCCCCGGCTGTCAGGCTTGTGGATACTCCCAATCATTCCCCTCCCCTGGCTACAGCTGACTCCAGTGATCTGCAATGTGCCACGCTAGCCAGCCGCAGATCTGAACCGGGCAGAAATTCCACTGCAGTTAAACAGGGAATGGCTTTCATTCCAGACAACAACACCATTCCAAGATGTGATTGGACAAAAAACACAGCTGGAAGGAACATGTGCTTAGGCACAGGGTACATGGTCAAGGTTAAAAATAATAGTTAAAAAAATGACAGTTCATTTGAATGTCAGAAGGAACAGGGGAGAAAATAGGACAGAGTAGGGGCACAGTTACATGCTCCCAAACAGACAGTGTGTTCTAGTGAACAGAGAGGTAACAACAAGGAATGCCTTTTCCCCATGACTTGGGGCAATTGGGTAAAGCGAAATAGGATGTTTGCAGAAGCATTCCCCAATCCCCACCCCCCTATTCTGATGTAGACAGAAAGCTGATTTTCACCAGCATACATCGAAGAGATGTACAAGACAATCTACTTTGGTCAAACAGTGGCAACAAAAGGACTAGAAAAAATAACACACTAGCAAGATGAAGTGTGAATGTGCCCTGGCGTTGCTGCTGCTATCTGCAATGCTTGGTTAATCATAATGCCTAAAGCAGACTTGTTAACCCTTCAGTGATAGTTAAGATGAGCTCATGTTTTCCACCCGGCAGCAAAGAGAATGGGCTGTTTTTGAGACCCCACCCAACAATGAAGCGGCAAAAAGGCACTGCAGCTAGAAAAAAGTGGGACAACTCGACAGTTGAACATATTACAGAATCCAGATGGTTTGACGAGATTGTAAGGGCGAGCACGATACAGTAACTGCCATTAGAAGCGTTTGATTGCCATATGTGCAATTACTGAGGGGTGCCAAAGTTGGATTGCTGTCGGAAAGACCATTTCTCTATGGTCAGCAGCAAAGCCGACCAAGATGGCTAGAGCAAAGACTTGCAGTCTTAGCTAAGCCCCCTACACAACTAAAACCCGCATTATCCTAAAATGAGTCGCCCGTGTAGAATTGTATTCAATAAAACTGCCTGATAACGGTCGAACATTATTTTGCTTAGAGTTGGGTTACCAACCAAAAGCAACGACTAAGATTGATACAAACGGGTTTTTTCCCGGTGCCAGCAAGTCGCCAAAGGCAGGGGCGTCCTGGCAATAAGATGCATGTGGTGCCTTGTTTTTTTCCGGCACTGTTGGCGTGTACTCTGGGTCTCAAAGTAGCTCTAAATCGTAGCGAACCAAAATTTGTAAAGGCTTGGATGGAATACTAATATGGTGGAGTCAGTCGTATTGTTTGAAACATCCATAAAAGGACAAATTCGCACAACTAACCCTTTGAGCATAATACAGTTAGCCAATCCAATTTGGAAGAGAGGTATTTCGGCTTATACAAACACCTTATCAATCAAGGAAGGAAAAGGTGGGTCGTTTCCAATCGACGTTTTGGGCGAGCGCTCTGTACGGAAGTTTTACGCGACAGCTGAGCCTGCTGGCGTCCGCGACGAGGTAGTTCATTAGATCAGTGGCTGGCAAAAAGAAAAGTTGCCCTCCAGATAGGCAACTAGCTTATTTCAGTTCACACTTTTGAACATCTAGTGTTTTTTAAAAGCAAAATCACAACTTTTAATAAAGGGCCTCTGCACGCGTGGCTATTACCCTCGATGATGAATGAGGCGCAACCCCAACGTTGCTTCACACCAACATATCACTACCAGCTAATTAGCCAATTCTCATTAATATAACATAAAAAAGATGGAGGTCTTTGCCTAACAACTAGAGAGATCATGAAATACTAGGATTCTTAACTGGCTGGCAAGCGATGGAAAGTACATCTGCTAAGTGGATACCATTTTCTTTTGTCTGTCCATGATGATTTTTTTATTTTTACCTGGAACTGCTTTTCGCACCGGGGTCCATCCCTTGGAAGGTTGTTGTCGTCGTCATTTCAACTGTCTAAACCACCACAATCGTATTTATTTCTGTAACACGACAAACTTGCTAGAAAAATCAGATTTTGGCCAATCTGGGAAACACGACGCCGAGCTACTGACTCCACCCGACTGGATTGAAGAATGCACGCGACGAGAAGAAAGAGCAGAGCAGCGATAAGTCAGAAGTCACAGCCCACTGGAGCTCCACCCGCTGTGGTTGGACGGAACACCCACTCGTCCTTTTTCTGGTTGGAGGCACACACCGCCATTCTATGTCAAGGCAGCCGCCGGGAACATCAAAGCTATACCTTTAACTTGTTTGTTCTGTTCAACAATTACCCAATAGAACTGCTAATCATTTAAGACAAATGTAGTTATTTCTCTGCCTTCATTTTTAATTCCATTCTGAACTAACTTTTTAATTTTAAGAACAAATGCTGTATGTAGAAAAAGGTAAAGTTTTCACACAAATTACGTTTGTAGCATAATTAACTCTTTATTCGATTTCATTTATGATTTGTGTAAATATTACTTCAACTTTGTGAATTAAACATGTGAGACCCTTAGAAAATAAACTGCATTTGGTTAAAAAGAGTGAATAACTTTATTATAACAATACATTTAAGACAATACGGATGTTTACCTGAACTGATATATCTCTTCAGGGTGTCCTTATTAGAAGCACACAGTGTAGGCAAACGTTTTCATTCTACACAGCCACTATTATATATATATATATATATTTATAAAAAGATATAAAACCAATTTTCTGGAGCAGACAACAGAAAATTAAGTTTAATAAAAATCAAGTCTCATTCACTTACAGTGAACAAGTTGGAAAATAGATCTCTACAGTGAAAACCAACCAGTCCCTCAAACTTTGGACTTCAGAAAAAGTTGGATCTTGCCACAATTTTGCAGCCACCTGTTATGAATGGAACTAAAATCTGAGTTCTCTTAGGTTGTTTATGTACAAAACAGGAAGGAAACAAAGGCAAGAATGAAAACACTATACAACAGCAGTTATGTATAACTGTGAGCAGAAAATCGTCCGCATGTTATTGATTTCTGGGGTGGGAAGAATTGACAACAATGCAAAGGAATCTTGGGGGTAGGGGTTGAATATGTGGGTTTGGGGGTATTCACACGTTAGTAGGTACCCCCGGTCTGTTGCTGGAAAACATCAATTGTATCCTCATCCTCCATTTCCAACTATCAGGAAAAAAGTAGGATTTAATACATTCAAAATGTGTATTCACTGTATATTGAAAATACATTCCTGATACATTTTTATGAATTAGCTCTAGATAACATTTTGTACCAAAAAAGAAAAGTAATTCTACACATTCTTGGCTCAGATATTCCTGTCTTACCTGTGCTGGTGTGTCCGTCTCATTTATTGGCTGTCCATCAAACCTGAATCGGATTTGCCTCATCGCCAACCCCTACAGACACAGACAGAATCTACTTAACTCTCTGAATTGCTTCATGGAAATTCAAATGAACACATACCATATACCCTATATTTAAGAAATCCCTATCTTTTCTTTCCATGTGAAAATAGAGAAGGGTGTTACTATATTGCCACTATATCCACACAGGCAGCACTTAATCAGATAAAAAACAACAATGGAATAGGGAGGGAAGTGGCAAAGCCTGGCCTACTTCCATGGATTCAGCTGGCTAAAGAGACCAGATACATTATGTTCAGACACGCGTGAACACACCTTGATAAGACCAGCCTTGTACTAGAGATCAGACTCTACCTCACTCTTTATAAACTACATGGCCAGAAGTATGTGGAAAAGTGCTTGTTAAACATCTCATTCCATATTGATGGGCATTAATATACATGCAAAAATAAAAATAATATTACTCAGTAAAGTCCCTTCCTCAAGACCAACTTTGGCACTGTGCATAATAGCCTGGGGATAAGGTCAGCAGCCCAGATTCTTTGTAGGCTAGCTTGACTTGTTACAAAGACAAATTGAGAAAAAAGTAACAAAACATATGTTATTGTGTTCAGAAACACAACAGTCTAATTTTGAAATCTCAAAAGAGAGACAAGCTAATTTCCAGGCATTACAGACTGTCCCAACAGTAGCAGAACAATTAACATCTCTGTCTGGGTGGTGAATTATTTATCAAACCAGAGTACACAGATAACTCCAGTTGAGACCCAGACAGAACATCAGCCTGGAATGCCCATAGTGACTAATTTCAATTCCAGTATGACTTAAAGCCAAGAATCAGAGAAGGATGGGCACAAGAGGACACACATGTTGACTCAGAAAGCATCACCACAATAGAATCACACCAGTACCTTTAAACGGCAGTTTGATATTTTACAGTTTACAGCCTACTTATAAAGAAGTCTTGTTTATTTTTCACCTGCCCTGCTTTTAGTTTGTGTTCTTTCTATGATCAGAACCAGAACCGATCACACACACACACACACACACAATTTGTTAGGATTGTTGGAACATGTGCTGTGCAAGCACATTGAAGTCAATTAGAATCAGAGGTGGACAAAGTACTGAGTACAAATAGGGGAGACCAGGGATAGTTGTAACACGGGACGGTTGTAACACCTTGAATTCCTCCTATCAGAAACAACCTAGAGTGACGACACTCAATGTGCTCATGCTCAGTTAGTTTCCCTCTATTCTTGCTAAAAGTAAAAAATTACTTTTCTTTCTGATGTATTTTTTTGGATGCTGTAATAAGGTCAACTGTCTATGAATTCAAACAATTATTATTAGAATCACTGTTTCGTAAGCCAAAATTAGAAATGGCTAACAAGTGTTAAACTAGCAGTCAAGTTAACTCATATGAGATGAGATCATGGTTGGTGATACAGGGACAGTTGTAACGCCCAGTTACAACCGTCCCAGTATCACCAACAAAGTTTAATTTATATTAATAAAAACTAGTAAAACTAATAAAAAATAGCTAAGGTTAGGGATGGAGTTATAGATATTGGTATTAAAGGGCAACTATGCAGTTTTGGCAATTTCTTTGCTGTTCTCACCAGCCCAGAGTTGCATGGCTGGTTTTTCCGCTCACAGACGCTAGGGGAAGTGAGACGGCCACCATTCACCCATGTATCAGTGGAGAGACTGTATTAAAATAAATTTTGCAACCTGTACATATTTCATAAAACCACTTAAATACATCGTTTCAGCAGTTCACAGATTGAAGTTTATAATATAGCAGATTGGTTATTCCAGTGTAAATGGTTTTTGATGTATTGCTAAAAATTGCAAAAAGTGTTACAACTGTCCCTAGTATCCCCTACGTTTCTGAATAACTCTGAGTTAACAAGATTTGGGAAGTCCCTAATTAAGACCAATATGATAAGGTAAAGGTAGTGGATATCTTAATCATGACCAATAAAACTAATAGAAGAGTAAAGAAAATATAAATCATTGTCACCGGTAAGATATACACACCCTTTACCTGATAATTTTGGTCTTCAGTAAGGAACTTTCCAAAACTTGTGAACTCAGAGTTACTTGGATGGTAAACGGACTGCATTTATATAGCGCTTTTTCTAAGCAATAATGGCCACCAAAGCGCTTTACAGTGCCTCACATTCACCCATTCATTCACTCATTCATACATCGACGGCGGTGTCAGCCATGCAAGGCGCCAGCCAGCTCGGCTGGAGCAGCTGGGGTTAGGTGTCTTGCTCATGGACACCTCGACACTTGGTCAAGAGGACCCGGGGTTTGAACCAACAAACTTCCGGTTGCTAGACAACCTACTTGACCCACTGTTGCCCCAAGACTTGTACTTGTACTCAGTACTTTGTCCAATTCTGATTAGAATAATATAAAATGGATGGCTTCCATGGTGGCTGTTGGGTTTTCCTCACAGGTAACTTTTGAAAATGTATAAAAAATTCACATAGATAGGGCCAGGATGTTAGAAAGAGATTTCTAGAATGAATACAGTGTGGACCTGCTCCCCTAGTCAGCACACCACACTGAAACACACTGTATGAACACAAGACCTACTCCCACCTGTAGGCTAGAGGTGCGGCTGGTTACTAATGACTTGACCCCTACAGAGAAACAAACATCTGCTTTTATTGTTGTTTTTTTAATTTAGTATTAGCTTGATCACACTCACTGATACTTCTCGTGACATTTGCAGCTTCATGGCTGCCATGTCAGACCCACCTGTCTCTCACAGTACGCCTTCATGAGTTTGCTGAGCGGTGTTTGTCTCTTGATCTTGAACTGCACCACAGAGCCATCCTGTCCGGCAACCTTTAAGTTTATGTGATCGTTGTTTTCTGTTTTTACACCCTCCTAGTGGACACAAACATTGTATTCTGTTAGATAAAATGCAGATAGAAAATAAATGTCTAGATGTAACATCATACCCAATATTTCTTTGTCTGTTCTACACAGTATATATTTTAGTTGGCCTTTAAGCTTTTAACTTGTACCTGACTGATTGATTAGGTCACTAATTGGTAAGGATCTCCCCTCCTCTGGCAGTCTAGGTCTTAATTGGGCTCTAATTAAAAGGAAAGACCAAAAACCAGCATACACTAGGCCCTCTGTGGAACCGGTTTCACACCCCTGATATAGACTGACACTGAATGAAAATTAGATTTTTCTTACGCAATGTATGGTAGCCTGGTCTACTAGACAAGACAAATGTTGCTTTGCTCCTATTGTTGATAAAAAGCTAAAAGATGTTTCACAGGCTAATGGTAAAGTTGATATTAATTTTGCAAAATGAAACTGTACCCACTTTCTCTTTCAGTGACCATCTTACAAAAGGTATTTCTTTATATAAAAAATGAGAATGTGATTAAGATCGGAAAATGAGTATCCTTGATGAGGTAAGCAGAAAAAGTATACTATTGGTCTGTGTTACACTGTCTAAATAATATAAAGTTTTTTAGGACAATTAATATAAACCAAATATTTAGTGTTTTACACTTCAAGGTCCATAGTCCATCCATGACAATGAAAACTCTCTTGAAGTTAATTTAAATGTACTTTATCTAAAATCATGGTTTCAGGTAATGAGAAAACATTTTGATCAATGTTTAATCTATTCTATTCCTAACCAGAAGGGAGTACATATTGTCTGCTGTATAGTAAGCTAAGAGAACCTCCACCCTGTGGATTAATTAGGGTCATGGTCTTACTTGCACACAGGAGGGGTTCACTTGACATTCAGACCTCATAACAACTCTGTTTTGTCAATGTCTTTCAAATATGTATCTAAAATAACTTTTCCCACCCTCTTGATACTTCACTAAGTAAGGTATACTTATTATACTAATAAGTGAAGTATTTGTATGGGATCTGACCATCTTAAAACATGTGCTCTACCTGCAAATTGCCCTGTATAATAGCTTCTGTGACATGGCTTATGTTAAGTGTAATTTGATGCTTTCTTTTCATACTCACACAGATGAATATACATAAGAACAAAATGTTTCTTAATGAACAGTTTCACAGAATTTCCCTGGTATGTAACACAGTGAGGTATTTGGTTCTGAAGCACACAAGAGGACGCTTGATACTATTGCTAGCACAAAAACAATGTGACCATTAATGTAATCACTGAAACTCAGAAGTAAAGCATCGTGTAACTTTGTCAGCTGCCTGTGCCCATGTTACTGTATGTATGTAGCTAGCTAGCCTACCTCGCTAGCAATGAATGAATGAATAACAAGTTTGCAAAGGCAGGTTTTAAATTGATGCACATACTTTGACAGAAATACTTAGATATAATATGATTTTATCAGTTTTCATTTGCAAATACATAAGATAACGGAAGAATATTTGCATGGCAGACACGTTAAACAAGAAACACTAGTTGGCTGGGAATCAAAAGCAGCCGAAGCTACCGCTCATGCAAGCGCGTGCACAGGTCTTCCGGTGTCTCAAATGGAGTAATTGCGCATACACAACTTGACTCAAGTAAGATCTCAAGTGAGGAAATATTGCATGTAAATGTTTTTCTTAGCTCTATTTCTGTTATTTATCGGAATAAAGGCAATGATATGTAAGCATATTTTCAAGCAACTCACCTTGGATTTCTCGTCAGCCATGGTTACTCTATTTGGCTTCTCTGCTCTGCCACACAAAGAATGGACGTGTACGCGCACGTACTCGCGCCCGGTTAAAATAGCAGCTATGCGTGCGCGATCACGAACATATGCTCGTGCACTGTACTTAACATTCATTGGCAAATATATGTCACAAGGGAACACGTAAAGCAATGGCAGAAGGCGGGAGTATCTTAATGCACGTTTCTGGGTGTCGTGCACGCGCATTTATAACACGTTCTCTTTTGTTTTGTTTTATGAAAATATTCACTTAAAATGTTGTAATATTTAATGTTAGCTGTGCCATTGGTGGTTGTCTACACAATAATATTATGTTTACTTAGGGAAATGTACTAAGTGTTAATGTTTAAGTAGGTATTCTGTTGTAATTTTGTCATGGGGAAAAAGGACCACTGAGTGGCCATCTTGTTTTAATCAACCATTTCATTTAGTCAACACAGCTTTCATTATTTGACAAATCTGCACATATAAATAACTGCATAATGCTGCATTTTTATTTATTGTTGTAATATACCTTCTATAAAAGGAAATATTAATCAGTTCCAGGCATCATCATAGCTCCTCATAGGATGACATTTAACAGTGGCTACATCCCTCTACTGAATTTCAAAATAGCCCCAACAATAGCCTTTTTTATCAGTGGAGGCTGGTGAAACTGGTTTTTTATTTCACCTTTATTTAATCAGATGGGCCAACTGAGAACATATTCTCTTGCGACAGTGACCTGAACAAGATAAAGTGCAATGGTGCCATACGCCATAAAGTTTCACATGAAGTTTACAAAATATGAATACAGAGTGCAGGGATTCAATAGGAAGTATATGTACAGTTTGTGAAATTGTCTAAATGAAAGAGGTAGATCAGCTAGAGTGCAATGTGGCACAGCAATAACAATGGAATAGGTAACATTTGAGCTTATTTGTGCAAGGGTATTGTGCAAATAACATACAATGAATAACTGACTGTGCTTATGAATATGTGCAAATACATGATGGGGCATGACTGGTCAAGGACAGTGTGAGAGTGCGGAAGGAGAGTCAGCATGTACAGTGGTTGGGCACTAGTTCTGATCATCATTCTTTAAAAGCATTTAGAGTTATGATGTCGTTAAGCTTCAGAGATTTTGTATTTCATTCCGGTCTTTAACACTTGTGAACTGGAAGGAGTGGGGGCTAAATGAAGTGGGTTTTTGGGGTGACTAGAGAGATGTACCTGATGAGTGAAGGCTGCAGGTGGGTGAGGTAATGGTAAGAATTGAATTTAGGTACGGTAGGGTTTTGCGTAAAAGTGACTTGTAGTTGAGCTAATACCAGTGTGTCAGGGGTCAAGTGTGTAATAAGGGACTGCTCACTAGTGTATAGTGGTGTTAAATGGGGCATTGATGACAAAACAGATGGCACTGTGGTAGACTACATTTCATTTTCTAAGAAGGGAGTTAGAGGCAGTTCTGTAGATGACATCACTGAAGTCAAGGATCGGTAGGATGGGCATTTTCACCAGGGCATGTTTAGCAGCATGGGTGAAGGAGGCCTTATTGCGGAATTAAAAGCCAATCCGAGATTTAATTTTGGATTAGAGATGGTGGAGGAGGATGGGCTCATATTAATGTCTGGACAGGAGTAAATGGAATGGTACATTATCTCACAATGGATTTTATGAACTCACAATGGGCGTCAGATAGCTCAGTGGTCAGGGAGTCTGACTAAGTAGTTAAGAATGTTGCTGGTACGATTCCGGACTGTGCCAAATGTTATTGTGTCCTTGAGCAAGGCACTTGAACCTAAGTTGCTCCGAGGGGATGTCCCCGTACTCACTGTAAGTTGCTCTGGATAAGTGTATTAGCTAAATGACTGAAATGTAAAATATAAATGTTTAATGTGTTTAACTCCATTCCATTTACTCTAGTCCAGACATCAATATGTGCCAATCCTCTGCAAATAAGCTTTACCAGTCTCCACTGTTTTTTATACAAAATATTGTTTATTCTCATTAGTGAAATACCAGGATCTCAATGCCAAATAACTATTATAAACCCTTTACCAATGCAATTAGAGCTATAAAATATTTTTGAATTGTCATACCTGTGATATAAGCAGTAGCCATGTGGTTGTGTGGGATATGGTTAGTATACCATGGATAAAAGCTGCTGTTATAGTCATGATGGCTGCCTGGACACAGTGTTTAGCAATGGTATGTTCGATATACTACAAACACCCCAAATATGTTATTGTGATACAAACTGTCTACCAACACATTTAGAGCCTTAAAAAGTGATGCCTTTAGATACCTATGGAACATGGCTCTCATAAACTGAGTGTTTCAAATAGGGATTCGCTGATAGATTGGCTGGTATTGGCTTTCGAATAGGTGTCGACAAACAGCTAATGTCCTCTCTAATGTCCTCTAGACTTCTAGACTTAAAATTCTTATTTGATGCAATTTCTTTTCTTATCACTGTGTTCATCTGCACTACAAGGAATATCGGTAACAACATCACAATATCAAAAATTATGTTTATTTTATATTTGAAATTCCATCATACAGCAGGTGTCTGCCCATAGACCGTAAATAGTACTGGACGTAACATGTGTGCCGTCACCCATTGGTTTGTGAAGATCTGATTTGAGTCGTTGAGTTTGCCGTTATGAGCGAAACCATCTTGGGATGTGATGATTTTTGACAAGAGGCGGTATCTGACTGTGATGCTAGCTGAGAGTTTGCAATGCTGATTATACTCTACGTTACATTAAACACTTTCACAGGCACAGTCAATGTCAATCACATCATAGCCTCTCCCTAAAACACCCCCTGCTTCATCACCGTTTTAAAAATTAACAAGACCATAATTCAAAAAAATTAACATCATTCTGTATTGCAGTAGACTTAAAACTAGTGATTGAGACCATAAACGCATTATGAAAATGTTTACTGAGGTAATTAATCAATTGAAAAATTGTTGACTTTTTCATAGACTTCTACAGAAACCGACCTCTTTTGAAACCACACGTGTCGCCCCCAGCTGGAATTCAGATAGAATGCAGGATTAAGGCACATACGCATTTGCTTCACTTTGCCAAACCGGATGCTAGCCCTGTGTGTCTGCCTCGTACAATGTGCATACCTAGCTTTGAATCCTAAATGCTGATTGGCTGATAGACATAATATATGACACAGTATACCAGGGTTATGACATCAATTTGCTAATTATGACGGCAATCAGTTTATTAAAGCGCCCTCCACAAGAACAGCTCTTAGTCTAGTATATTGGACCTATAACACATCCATTCTTACTTTATTAACTGGGTGGTTTGTATATTGAATCCTAACTGGCAGATAGCTGTGGTATATTGGCCATATACCACAGCACCTTGTGCCTTATTGCTTACACTTCCTACAGATTTCAGCCAACCAACAAGAATCCGAACCACCTTCTTTGCACAGAGATTGTTTTAATGCAATATTCTGGCACTTTGTCATTTAAAAGAAATCGACATTCGTTTCTAGTCAGGCACCACACATGACGTCAGAAATGCGCATCCGATTCCTTTAGGGTCCTTCAGCTGGATGAATGTGGCGCCTACTTTCAATAGATGGTGTAGATCTTCTGTATCTCTGGTAGATTAAAGTTAACTTTTTGTCCTATTATTAGCTTGATCATAGTGAGTTGTAATGGAGGAGGTAGACGTGGAGCCGACAACTACTGTAAGTAACGTTACCGGTCGTGTGCTTGTGCCTCGTTATTATGGAGGTAAAATGTGTCTTTCTGTTTAGGTAGTTCGTCAACTATCTTGTATAATTTAGCTAGCTATTATTTGTTGTTGGTATAAATAATAACATTTTATGGATATTATTTATATTATAAGTATATGTTTTTAGCGTTTTTTTACACTTAAATAATAGTATTAGTAATAATGTGAATAATACGCATGTGTCTATTATTTGCAAGAAAAACGTACACAGAATTTGAGCTGTAAGTGTACTGTAACGACATACAGTATTGCTATTAGTCAATAAATATTGCGAGTCTGTGAAAGGTGGAGCTTTTGACTGATTAGGTTAGGGGTTTCCAAACCCTTCCATTGAGGGCGTAGTGTGGCATTCTAGGTCCTAATTTGGCTCTAAATTAAAGGGAAAGACCAAAAACCAGCATACACTTGGCCCTCCATGGAAAGGTTTGGACACCCCTGGATTAGGTGGTCTGTAAAATGATTGTTTTGAGATCCACTGCTCTAGAGAGAGCTAGTATACTAAGTCAACACAAACTCCATCCAACCTCTCATTTTTCAGCCTATCCCTGGTGTCGACAGCAAACAGAAACACTTGGGATTTGTGTGGGGTCCTGGAGATATCCTGGTTTATGAAACCATTTACAAAGCATCAGGTAGATATGACAGCTGAATGTATGTTGTGACATTGTCTGGACATAATGCTTGAAATCACACTACATGTTAGTTCCTATTTACATTACAATAGTTTTATTTAGATAAACAAGACTCATCCCAATATTTGTGTTTGCTGTAAAAATGTTTAAAGATATTTTCATATGCATTAGATGTTATTTAAATGTAAATGTTCTTGCAACTATTGTTAGTGTGATTATGCCATAACTGTCTCTACTTGTGCATTTATGTAGGTGTATCATCAGGGGGTTGTCCCTTTGTCCATGAGGTCAGGAAAGATGAAGATATCTATTCCCCTATTTTGCGTAAACTCTTTAATGAGTCCCATCACATCTTCGTTGGTCTGCAGGGGGTCAAGGAGGACCTTCCCAGCAAAAACAAAAAACCACAGTAAGGCTGGAATAGGCCAATTTTGACTGTCACTCAAACTTGCTCCCGGAGATGTTTCTGTGCTTTAACTATGTATGGTGATGCGTGTAACTTGATTTAATCAATTATACTTTATTTATTCAGGTTTGTCAGTATTAGCAAGAACTACAGGTCGGTGATTCGAGCATGCATGGAGGAACTCCAGCAAAATGCAGGTAAAGTATATGGTACATTTTAAACAAGAGAACATTAAACAGTTCATGTATAGTCTTCAGTAACATGCTCTTTTTCTCACTACACAGTGTCTACGCAAGATGCAACATTAGCCACACAATATGGAAATCAGGTAGATGACGTGTTTGTGTATATTCTATTTTTAAAAGTTTCACATTCTTTAAGAAAAACAAAGCTTAAACGAACATTCCAGACCCATAAACACCTCAAAATCGTTGTGCTGGTCATGTTTCCGAGATGATGGGCACCAAAAAACTCTGCAGTCATCTTAAAGCACAGACTCTTCTTTTTTTGTTACAGGTGTCCATCCTCTTGGCAGTGGAGCTGATCTGGAACCTGTGTGAAGTGTTGTTCATCGATGCAGCTCCAGGTGGGAATGGGAGTTGCAAAGCCACTTAGCAATAGCACAATATTTAAGTGTTGATCAAAAATGTATTGTTATTTTATTCAGTGAATGTATCAACTGTGAATGATGTTGCTTTAGAAACAAACATCCTGTAAACTACATCAACAGAACACGTACAGGCAAAGCCATGACGTGGTTCGCACCTACATTTACAAATCTAATTTACAGTCGCATACATGTACATAAACTATATAGCCAGCATTATGGGGACTCCTGACCGTGACAGTGACACCCATATGAGCTTGTTGGATATCTCATTCCAAAACCAAAGGCATTAAAATGGAGTTGTCTCTGCTTTTGTCACATCACTTTTCCTTACTCAAACATGTTCTGAGGGCGAAAAAGTTATGATTGGTTCAGTATACCCAATCAAAGTGGAGCGAAAAGGTTATGATTGGTTCAGTATACCAAATCAAAGTGGAGCGAAAAGGTTATGATTGGTTCAGTATACCAAATCAAAGTGGAGCGAAAAGGTTATGATTGGTTCAGTATACCAAATCAAAGTGGAGCGAAAAGGTTATGATTGGTTCAGTATACCAAATCAAAGTGGAGCGAAAAGGTTATGA
>JACXGM010011954.1:0-24472 GCA_016801145.1 Umbra pygmaea
CACACACACACACACACACACACACACACACAAATAAATATTTTTATTTGTACGAATTTGTGTCATTTATCAGATCAGACCCCCGTCCCTACCCAAATCCCCGCCGCCGTCACCGCCAAAATCTCACTCTAAACTTAGTTCAAAACTTGAGAGCCCTGTATAAGAGTATATCAAATTAATATTGTTTGGTTTCTATGGAGGTTTAATCAATCAGGCAACACGTGTACAGTATTGAGAACTGATCTCACGTTAAGTGAAAGATACGCACATGTTCGCATACAGATGGGGAATACATTCATTATTCACAAGGTCACAAAGATATTGTGTTTATATATGTTTTTAATGAACGTGGTACTCACTCCTTCTTCTTGTATCTTGGTAGCAGTCTCAATAAACTTCTGCAGCCACATATTATTTACTGTCTGGTTGAGCTCCTTTAAGAAGTAAAACAATCTAATTGCCTTTGCGCTTCCAATTACTGCAGTTGGTCCAATTTTCAGTTCGACACCACCAATTTCAGACGCGATGAAAATGTTACCATTATATGGGTAGTTAATAGTTGTTCTTTTGATATCATCGGGGGTTTTTACAATTTCAAAAATTGCATTTGACACGCATGGACCACGATTTGTAACACATAGGTCTTTAAAAGCAAATTCACTAATATTTAAGTTTTTTATTTTGTCATTAATTTCAAATATTTTTGTAAAATCAGGAACTGTCAGGATATTTGCATTATGCGTAACAATTATGAGAGATGCAAAAGTCCCTTCTGTATAAAGTCTCAAACGTGAGAATTTGCTATCATCCTCTGGAAAGTATTCTTGAACTACTTTTCGTTCATGTTTTGCAGGTCCATTTATAGGAGTAAACATCTCTTCAATACCGTTTGCTTCTCTTTCCGCAAGGAAGTAAAATCCTCCTCCAAGTCCCGCAGAGATGATCATCGGTAGAATGAAAAACCACCAAGGGTGTCTACCAACAACATGTCCAAATATATGAAATGCACTCGCTAAAGGCTTCTCAATACAGTCTGTTTTGCACCGATTCATTTTTACTGTGTACTTTTCAACTTGTGGTTAAAGAAAAGAAGCTCGCCTTCAGTTATATCTGCATTTCTATTGACATAGACTAGCACTCATCATTTATAGTTTATCTTGACATGGCAACGCGATAACGTTCTTCGGAAGTTTTGGTCAGCCTCTGACAGCCCTCGATCGTGTCTCTGCTTTAACAACCACTGTGTAACACGATCATTAATATGGTTAAATATTAACAAATAAGATGATCTATCCAGTTTCCATATGATATCTCTGTATTTATGGTTTCTTTGTACTCTAATAGACAACTGGCAATTCCACAATGTTCAACCTTCCTAATAGGCAAAATATATGTAGAAAATGTTTTTCATATATGCTTTTTATTGAATCTACAATAATACAAGAAAAACAGCAGGCGTAAATCATCCTAAATGATACGATTTCATCACAAAATAACAGAGTAAGATGTAAGCACAAAAATAATGTAAATGAATACATATTAAAATGGGAAACGCTAATATATATTAGGCTATTCATTTAAAAAAATAATAGCAAAGTTAAAGAAAAAATATGCAGTAAAAATCCGTCATATCACAATTAGTAAAATTAGTACACATCAAAGCAGAAAAAGCACACTATTTGAATAGAGTCAAAGTCAGTAAATAGGGTAACATTTTTATTATTATTATTTTTTAAATCTTAAATAATTCAATTAAGAATTAAAATCTGTTAAGACATTTTGAAAATGTAGAAATTCATGTATAGCTAGAAACATCAGGTTTTGAAAAGTAATAACTGTTGGGCGAATCTACTTTTAATAACAGATAATAGAAACATTCATTTTTTATATATATTGTATGCAGACACTGCTCTGGTGCTTACAATAATAACATTTTTACTTGGGTGCATGGATGCCAACAGGATTCCCTGGGCCCGGGACACAACTCCACATTTAGGGCCCCCTCTAAATAAAATATGATTGTGCAAAAACAAAATTTGGGCCCCCCTGAGGACTAGGCCCGGGACAACAACCCGGCTGTCCCCCCCTGTCAGCATCCCTGCTTGGGTGCACACATTCATTTGAAATTAGAAGGAAACAGTGACTGTTAACATGCCATTATCAATGGTTGTGACATGAAGACTGATTCCTGTGAAATGTATCTGGAAGTGTTTATAAGAGAAGAGATAACATAAATGTCTGACATGTTTATTTAATCTCTGCAATTGTGCTGATGATAATGATTTAAAAGATTGTAAAGCAGCAAAGTTGTAAAGTTTATTCTGATCTACCTTTGTCAAACCAGTAGCTATTTTTACTTGGGTGCACACATTTCTATTATTAGAAAGAAACAAAGAGATTGTTGCCATGCCATTACCAGTTGTTGACATGAAGACAGATAGATTCCCGTGAAATTTATCTGCAAGTGTTTATAACAGAAGTGATAAAGTAAATGTCTGACATCATAGCATATGTTTTTTTATCTCTATATGATTATGAACTTCAATCATAATTCCTATGATGGATGTAGATGATCCTGTATTAAGCAGTAAAGCTATGAACACAAATTATTTGATCTAAGATAGAATTAAATGTACTTTACCAAGATTGTACTACAATTATTGGTTACAAACTTAGTTATTCTTCTATTTTCTGCAATTTCAGTACATACTTGATATTATAATCAAATAATTAATGATTATGTATCTGAAGTTAGAAACTATTATTTGGTAAATTTGTCAGGTGTTTAAATCAAACTACTTTTACAATTGCTCCTGCCACAGTGGCAAATATAATAACCTGACTTTTAGAAATGTACTGTAAAATAATATTCTGAACCAACTCTTAAATGAAAAGATCTACAGTATACTGTTTATGAATTATTAGACTGATGTAAGACTATTGTTTTGAAAAATGCATGCATAGTCCAAGTGGTCACTGAAGAATAATATATGGTACAGTGGTACAAATACAGAGTTACAAATGCCCTGCTCTTCCCTACACAACTTTTTACCAGTAGTAACTGTAAGCATAGTGCTTTAACAATAAACTAGCTTTTACATTCCTTACTATCTAAAAATAATACATAAAACATAGACAACATAATTTGATGAAAAAAAAATATTAATGCATAACAAGTAATACTTATTCCAAAGAGTTTTGTGTTTTGTTAGATCACTTGTTACTGCATATGCCAAAGAAGGTCAAAAACACAGGGATGAAAACTATGCCATGAAGCACCCCAAAGGAAATTACCAGAAACATGATCTTAAAGAATGTTCTGAAGATGTAACTCTCAGCAGCAGAGAGTACAACCACTCCTAAAATAGTAGACACAGCTCCTTGTACAATTGGATACCCTAAATGGGAGATGGCATCAATTGTTTTCCTGTTGTTTGTTGGTTCCTTGCTAGAAACAAAAGCATAGGAAATGTGAGCAGAGAAGTCCACTGAGAAACCGATACAGATGACAAGATTGATCATGGATACAGAATCTAAATTGACATTCCAAAATGCCATGAATCCAGCAACACCCACTATGACAGAAGCAATGGCAAAGGTTACCCACAGAGAGCATATTGGGTTGGGAATCAACATTAGGGAGATCACCAGCATGGCAAGAGTGGCAACAACAATGTTCTGGATAGTGTTACTGACAATGACTGCATACTGGTCAAAGTAAATGAAGGCAGGGTGATATACAACCAATTTAACTGGACAATCATTAGCTGTGTTTCGAAGATTATTCAACATGTTCTTTTCATCAACAGCTGTGCTGACATTAACCGTCTGAATAAACAAACGTGAAGCAATAATGACATTGTTGGAAATATTTACATCTTGTGTGAAACCTGAAAAGAACAAAAATCCAGGTAACTTTTCCATAAATATTGTTTGATTATTTGGATTTGAAACTATCCCTGACTCCAGATATTTCTGAAGCCAAGATAGGGTCATATTTTTAGCAACCATTGGTTGACCATTCAGTTGAAGATCTTCAAAGTTTTTAAGACAGTTATCAAGAACTATTCGATTAGTTTCATCCCAATATTTAAAGTCACTGTCAGCCACAATAACCATAACATTTGGGCCATACTCTGAATAGTACTGTTTTTCATTATCATAGTAACTACCCACATACGAGCTGTCAGCTGCTAGGTTTTTAAGGTCTATACCCTCTTGGATTTGGAAACAACCATAGATGCTTGAGCCCAAATATCCAAGATAGAGGACGATCACAGACACCTTGGTCCAGGGTTTCGTTAGAAATGGCCCATAGTACGTCTTGAAGAAGTTGTTAATTGGCATTGGTTCCTCTTTCCCAGTTTCCTGATCATAAGCCCCTCCCACACAGCAGATGTTGTGCTTTTCAGAACGATCCTCTGGTTCTGGAACCTTCATGCAGCTCAGCCAGTGTCTGTTGTCTTTTTCACGTCTTCCATTTAGTGCCAGAAATGCACCAAAGAATGTAATATTGTACAAGTAGCAGAAAATGACCGCAGTGCCAGTATACATACAGAAGGATTGTACAGATCCAAAGGGAGTTAACAGACCAATATAGAAAGCTATTGCATCTGTTAGTGTTGTGATAGTGATGGAGACTGCTGCCTCTTTGTAGGTGGCAGCCATGCGGTCCTTTACTTCATCCTTGACTTGAGTCTGTTGCCAGCAAGAAATCATGATGAACATGTCGTCAACACCAATTCCTACAATCAACATAGGACATGGACATCAGTAGAACTTATGTTATGAACTTATTATGTTAATGTGGTATTGTAATAAATATTGCAAAACACTTTATAGTTATAATGTTAAATAAACATTGTTGATATGGTTGTTACTATGTAGTTACATACTTATATTCTTTTATTTTAAGATCAGACAAAGATAAATAGGTGGGGGTCATGCTTTTCCAAGGGAGGGTGGTGTAATTCTATAATCAATGAAATTTCAGTGTCCGTCAGGCTTTTGGAATTCACGTATTTACTGGCTGAAGATAGCGTTTTTCTCTATCACCTTTCTATTGACTATTAGATCAGACCTGCTTTATATTTGGTTTATCCAGATTGTAGGCATGTACCTGGCCAAATTCACATCCAGGTCTCATTTCAAATATGGACACCTTTCCTAATTGTCATATATAACTACTCACGTCTCCACCTGATGCCTGAAGTGTGGTGAGAGTTCTGGCGCAAAAATGGCTGCCATGTATCATCAAAGTGGATGGGCTTCTGTGTGTATTTAAGATGGTTTGTGTTGGACTGTGTGATTATGTGTGACTGTATATGAAAGCGTGTGTTACACATCGGTGGTGGATGATGTAGATGTCCCTCTGTTACTATGTAAAGTGCTTTGGGTCCTTTAAAAGCTCTATATATGGAGTTCTGGTTTGAGCATGTGAGTGGAGTGGTCGCACGTGGATGAGGCTCCTGCACTTTTCTAACTTTCAAGGACTACTTGTCGGACAACAGTGACTGAATTGTATGCCTGGAGGAGGCAGTCGTCCATTTTGAAAACAAAACTGTCAGCTGGTGGATAAGACTGAGGACATGGAGACCTGTCCGGGGCACTCAGTGTAGTCAGCTTGCCTGAGGGATTGACCTTTTTGGATTTCTAGCTGGGTTCTTTGCGAAGATCTTTCCTTCTGTTTTTCAGTCTAGACAGCTAGACAGTGCTCACTGCATTGGCAGGCATCCAGCAGGCGGAGGTAAAGGCCCAACACCATGTGTGTTCATAACATGGTTCCACGACTTTCGCGACAAAGAGGCTGTGTTACAATGGAAGAGCAAAGAGGATTTGGTCTACCATGGGAGTAAAGTATTTATATTCTTCCCATTGAAATGTCTACTCCATAAGAAAGGGCTGAAATTTTCTCTGCACTTCTCTGCACATCTCCATGTTGAACTTGCCAGGAAGAAGACACAGTTTGATTCCCATGAGGACACCCAGCGATGGATACGCAGCCCAACACTTTGGATACGCATGAGGGTAATGTGATGTTATGCTGCTCTTTATTCTTTTTACTAACTAAGATTGTTTACTGTGTCCAACCCAGGGACTATTATATTTTCAGATTTGTAGCTTATCCTGTGGTACATCAGGCTGGTGTGTGGCTAGGGTTTTACTCAGAGTGAGTTACTTAGCTACATGTACTGGTAGACTAAATAGCTTTGGTGGGACTCGTTTTTCATTACGTAGCAGTGAATTGACAAGGTATTTATTGTTTTTTATATAGTTTTCCTTCTCTCATATTTTAACACATAACGTGGGGCTGTGACACACTTAGCTGTCCATATCATGTGCTTTGTGTTGGATAACTCCTTTTTATGCTGGCAGCACGATGGATGGCGTCACATGATGGCATAAAGGTCCATGCATTATACAGTATATAAATCCTTGTTTTTATATACTGTAGTAGACTGCAAACAAAGGTATTCTCTAAGTACTCCTTGGGGCCATCTATCATGCACGTCTACATCTACCCTCCTAAGTCTACTGACGATCCCTAAAAACCAAAGCTTGGTACCGTTAGAACGAGGAGAATCAGATGCAAATAGTGAGTCGTGGCTTATTTCTGTGGGTTCATCAGAGCCTGAGATATTGCGCCTCAAATTTGACGCTAGTTTTTCTTTTTGACTAAAAAATTCACACACAGGAAGTAGGAAGTGATAATGACAAATTAACAAATCTGCAATGACTTGCCCTGGGGGCTTGACAATATGCATTGAAAAGCCTAGTTCATCATGGTGTACATGCTTTTACACAAAAAACAACAAAATATACATACATTCTTTAGTTTTTTGGGATAAATATTTAATAAAACATAAACTTCAACGACCCAGGATGTTGGATTTCATTCATCCATGTTGTAGCCATGGGTTTCTTGAATCCAAAACCATAAGGCACTTCACTGTAGGTTAAAGAATGACCTTTCCAGAGGCCAAAAGGTTAACATTATGCCAGGCAGTCTTAAACCCCCTTAGACCCTGGAGGGTTTTAAAGGCTTTATTTTGTTCTGCTCTCCCAATTTCCCCATTAGCTACACTGGTAATCCTGTAGTACAGTCCACACTAAAGATTTTGTACCAGTTCTGGCACCAATTTAACTTCTCCTCTGACCTATGTTTGCATTTTTTACGATTTTAATCAAACCTTTTTTAAAGCTCTATATAGAGTATATCCAATTAATAATAATAACAGCCCCTACGCTGAATATAGGCTGCGGGTTCAAGTAAAAGTGTAATTAAAGTAGGCAACTTTCCAACATTAGAGCAAGTTTATACACAATTATCAATTAATGAAAAGTATTGCCTAGCTGCTCTAATTTAATATGCGTTGGTGTAGTGGATTTCTTCATTGGCACCACTGCAGGGAATCCCTTCTCTCTGTTGCTTGTATTCATCACATTTGGCCCCGAACCAATCCATACATTACATCATATTACCGATGGTTTTAAATTTGTTTGTTTGTTTGCATATGGTTGAGCAGGTGAATCTTTGTCTTTGAGAATAAATGCACTCTATCTACATTTTAATCTGAATTTTTCATACATTTCTTTTCAGTTGCTCACGGATGGTGATGTGAAAATATATTTTGATCAACTGCCATTTCAGTCTGCAATAAAACTTTTGATGGTACCATAAGGCAAGGCTATTCGCTTTAATATTAAGGTTCTGAAAAAAAAAACAGGGTGAATTAACTACTAAGTAGAGGAAAAAACAACAACAATAGTAGTCCTCGAGGAACGGGGTTAAAAAGCCATGATCTAAAAGTAAAAGAACATACCCAGTATTAAGAACGGAGCAGTTGCAACAGTCATGCTAAAGGGCATTCCACAGAGTAGCAACAACCCGAAACTAGACAGCACAGCCAGGCCTGAAGACAATGCACCAAAGGTTGCCACCCACACCTTGTTCCTCACACAGTCAAACCTTAATTAAAAATAGAAGTCAATAACGGTTTCAATATAATTCAATATATACTGTATTTTGTATTTACATTTGCTGGCTTTGATTATAATAAATATAATTACCTCAAACAAGATACAATGGAAAAACTTATGGCCAGGAAGTATGTGACGGAGAAGAGAGGAATGACAGACTTTGAATTTCCCATAAATTCCTCCTCTCTAGAATTAGATGTAAAATATGAAACTTGAATCTGTTGATTAGAAAGCAAAATGCAAGGACTGTGAGAATTGAAAGTATAAAACCAGTACTGTTTACAATTTAGGCAATATTTGAGCATTTGTTATAATATAATAATAATAATAATATATTTTTTAATTTAACCTTTATTTAACCAGGTGGGCACGTTGAGAACAATTTCTCATTTTAAACAGCAACCTGGCCAATATAAAGCGAAAAGGTGCAAGAGGACACATGGTTACACATGAATTACACAAAAATTACACAAGGGAATAAAAACACAAAACAATACAAGGTGCGGATCTTCAGAATAAACAATGTAAGTATATGTACAAATTACTGGAACAGAGTTGGAATAGAGAAGTAGATCAATTGGTATGAAAGTGACAAAGCAGTTACAATGGAGTAAATTAACACTTGAGCATAACTGTGCAAATGGATATTGTGCAAATGACAACTTACAGATAAGATACTGTGCAGATCAATGCGTGCGGTGGCACCATGGGCAATTCTAAGGCACCAAAAATCGAATGGGCAGAGGTAGTGTATGTGAGAAGGGAGGGTCAGCATGTGCAATGGTCAGACAGAAGCTGATACTTGTAAATTAAAGGAAGTGGGGGGGTGGTGTTCACAAGTTTCTGTTGTAGTTCGTTCCAGTCATATGCTGCTGCGAACTGGAAGGAGTTTCGGCCAAAGGAGATATGGGCTTTTGGGGTGACTATGAAGATGTACCACCTTGAGCACAGGTTACGGGTGGGTAAGGCAATGGTGAGAAGAGAGTTTAGGCACAGCTATTAGGTATTATTATTATTATTATATAGGACGGTTAAAAGATGTTATGCCACTATAACTGCACTTTTTATTTTTACCCCTTAGTTTTCTCCTTTCCTAATTGGCAATTTCCAGTTCCATTTCACCTTGTCTCCATGGCAACTCAAGCACCTTACCAAGCATTCTGATTCTTATTTACACTGCTCATTCAACATGGAAGACTTTTGTGACCAGGGTATGTGTATAAGTGCAAATAATGTATTTGGTCTCAAATGTATTTTCCTACGGTACATATTTCATATATTTTTAAGAGTGACAACTGAAATGTATGCGCTAACACTATTGAACTAAATATCCTCAGTAATTAGCCTACTATATACAGTGGGGCAAAAAAGTATTTAATCAGCCACCATTTGTGCAAGTTATTACACTTGATGAGAGAGGCCTGTAATTTTCATCATAGGCATTTAGTCTTTCCTAGTTGAGGTGTACCTATGATGAAAACAGGCCTCTCATCTTTTTAAGTGGAAGAACTTGCACAACTGGTGGCTGACTAAATACTTTTTTGCCCCACTGTACATTTACCAAACAAACTACATTTTAAGTTTGAGGAATGGGGTTGTATTTTACCCATTTCAGAAAACATATTTCTTACTTCTTTTTACCAACTATAGCAAAATAAAATGATACAACACTTATAAACCACCCCTATATCAGCCATAAACATCTGTGCATTGCACTCTTTTTGGGTGCACATAGTTTTATATACTGTAAATAAAGTATACATCCATATATAGTGTTTTCTGATCCAATATGGTTTTATAATGATTAACAATTACCCACTACTATTGATAGTAGTATAAATGTTAATAGGTGTTTTTCCGAAGTACAGTTTTCTGAGGGGTTAGGATATAGTTCATGTTTGGCCTAGGGCTACTATACAGGTTTTGTTTGGGGGTGGTATTTTGTAAATATTTGTTATTGACAGGACATGAGGAAGCAGAAACCAGGGAGACAGAGGGGAAGAGCACAGACAGTCAGCCAAGCTGGATCTCAAACCACCGTCGCCAGGTGTAGACCGGATTCAAGAGCTTAGACTGTGACACCAACTCCGGCACAGCCTTAGCCTTCTTTATCCACTAATCCATTGTTTCTCAAATGGGGGTACGTGTACCCCTAGGGGTACTTTGGAGTACTGCAGGGGGTACATGAACGTTTTGCAAAAATGCTAATAAAAAAAATGTCATGCATAATTCCTAGGGGTACTTGGTGCTGGTCACACACAGTCAGTCAGGACAGCAAGCTAGTTTCTTCAATAAAAACTTCACTTACTGTGGCTCAAACTCTAAAAAGTTTTGAGACAAAAGAATCTATGGAGAACTTCGGTTACCCCTAAAGACAAAACCATCTTTTTGCCATAATTCCTCCCAGTTATCTGTTGTCAATTTTTTTATTGGTGATCACTCAATTAAATCAAGGAACATTTGTCATAGCTGCTGTCAGACCACTGCACATTTATCACCACCCCTCTCTTTTTGAACCTGTCATTTTGCAAAATGTTGTCCCTTTGTCTCTGTTCTGCCCCAATGGTGTATTGCACATTATCATTTGCAGTTATGCCCGTGCTACTGCTTCTTCACAAATTCTCTGCCGCCACAGTGTATTTATCGACACCCAATCTACACGCAAGGAGTCACTAGAGATTGATGTGAAAAAATACCATTGTCCGACTACTTACCCGTCTACCCTGGGCAGTGCTGAACCAATTTGAGCCATCTAGTGCCAGACCCACATACATCGTCAGAATGCTGCCAGGATATGAATCCTGGCCACCATGACACAGTTGTGCTGAAAGCCAGCAACTTAGACTACTACACCATGCGGAGGCCTTAAAAAAGGCTTTTAACATACCATGCAATACATTCCCTGAGAGTTGTGAATCAGTTCAATGTAATAACAACTATACTTACCTCATTCAATTCTTTTTGCGACACATTGGAAAACAGTTGAGTGAACCTATGCAGCCACAGGTCATTTTCCTCCTTGTTGTTCTCTCCGAGGAAGTAGAAAAGCCGGACAGCCTGTGCACTAAAGATAATGCTTGAATTCAAAACTACTCCGCCAATTTCTGTCCCCATGAATATGATGTTTGGTGTTGATCCATGATAAGGGAATGTCAAATTGACCTTTTCAATTTTACTGGCTGTGCCATTGATGATGTCTAAAATGTAATTTGAGAAGCACCTGTTGTGTTCCATGGCACAGATCACTTCATAAGTTGAACTTTCACCATCTGTGCCAATATTCCTAACTCTATCATCTAATTGTATGATCTCCTCAAAAGCCTTCTCTTTCAAGATTTGATTTGATTTTGAAACAGCAATGAATGACCCGTAGTTCCCCTCAGTATACAGTCTCAAACGTGAAAACTCTGATAGATTCTGAGGAAAATGTTCTCTAACAAAGAATCTCTCGGTTTTTGCATGCCCGTTCATCGGTGTAAATTGGTCCTCAATGCCATTTGCCTCTCTTTCTTCAAGGAAATAAAATCCTGCCCCAAGCCCTGTGGAGACGAACAAGGGAATAAGTAGAAACCACCATGCATGTCTCCCAACAAAACGTCCAAGTTTTTTAAACCCTTTAGACAGCGGTTTTTCAATGCAGTCTGTTTGACATGTAGACATGGTCACCGGTTGAGATTATAGTTATTGTTGAAATGTAAATGTCCTAGGTGGAGAAATCATTAGCAAGGACCTTGCAGTAAACACAAGTGTCTCCAGTGGAACCACTCACCATCTGCCTTTATCTCTGTGAGGTGCAACCTTAAAATACACATTCAAAAAGAGGAACTCGTCATCATGGAAATACTTCTAACCGTAAAGAGCACCTGTATCACTGACCAGTCCATTTATTAATTATTAAACCTAATGTTGTGTGATATCTAATTTCAATGTTTTTGTGTTAGTATTTTTTATGGCAAACTGGACATTTGGCATTTGTCTGAAATGCCAGATATGCTAGTCCATTTTGAACCTTGTCAAGATTATAAATTTACTCCTAATCTTTGAAACACAAAATTTAATCTTGTATAAATTGATATGGTGCTTCCCTTAACTTCTGTGTCCATATTTTTACATTATAGTGGACACTCTTGTCCAGAACGACTTACAGTAAGTACAGGGACATTCCCCTGGAGCAACTTAGGGTAAAGTGTCTTGCTCAAAGAAACAACATTTGGCACAGTCGGTAATCGAACCGGCAACCTTCCAACTACAAGTCTGACTCCCTAAACACTGAGTCATCAGTCCCCCATCTGATCCAGTTGCTATACACTTCCTGCCTTGAACAGCAGAAAAAAATGTTTATCCCTTTTGATATTTCTTATCGGTTGTGTTCCGTCTCCATGTTTAATTACCACTGCTGCTCAATCATATCCCTATATCAAATTGAATCAAATGTATTTTATGAAGTCCTTTTTACATTAGCAGTTGTCACAAAGTGCTTTTACAGAGACTTAGTTCCCGTCCACACGTACACGGGTATTTTTGAAAACTGTTTTTCTTCATTCGTTTAAAAAAAATCTCATCAACAAAAGCACGGTTTAAAAAAAATCTCTGTCCACATGAAAACGCAAGAGGTCGATACTTCAGCTACAGGCACTTTTGGCCTTGTGAACTTGAGGGGGAAAAAAGTGTTCAAATCAAAATGGTCACAGTCTAAAATATAACTAGTCTAGTTTGATGACCCATAAGAGAACGCCCTAACATTACAAGACAAATTGGTGTTTCTTTACATTTTTTCCGAACTGCATTGAACAAATGTCATTTCCATCACATGCAAATATTTGATTATTATTTAAATATATTATGATATACATCATTTCTTAACACTCTAAGACTAGTTTCACACATAGTTTTACCAGTTTATACCTATATTGCAATTACCATACATTTGTGGATTAAGTAAATTAATTGTCATGAGGACCAAACACAAAGCTTACATCCACCACAACCTGAAATATAATATTGGAGTTGTTAGATGAATGATTAGAATTTTGTAAATATTATTAAAAATGGTATGATGTGGTGGAAATGACAATGAATGGATGTCCATGTACAAAAACAGAAGACATTTATTTGAAACCTTCTGAAGCACACAATTCCATTTAACAAATCAATTTAGCCTGTTTGGTCTCTTAACATATCCAGATGAATAGTTACAGTCTTACTGTAAACAACTTTAACCATAAATAGTCACACAAAAATATAAATGCATATATTGCGATTGTAAAATTGTTACATTCTAATTGGTTAGATGAACACTGTTTTGAATTTCGGGAATACTTAAAAAAACACCTTAGTCATGTTGATGCATTGCAAAATGAGCTATAAAGCATCTTGAGCACCTGTTAAGCTTCTTGAGCACGCACCCACGTACAGTGCCTTGCGAAAGTATTTGGCCCCCTTGAACATTTCGACCTTTTGCCACATTTCAGGCTTCAAACATAAAGATATAAAACTGTAATTTTTTGAGAAGAAGCAACAACAAGTGGGACACAATCATGAAGTGGAACGAAATTTATTGGATATTTCAAACCTTTTTAACAAATAAAAAACTGACAAATTGGGCGAGCAAAATTATTCAGCCCCTTTACTTTCAGTGCAGCTGTCACGATTTGGATGGACTTTTGTTTCGTGGCATGTTTGTAATGTATTGCTTTATTGTGTAATGTGGCTATATGTGTTTTCGTTAGGCGCCGACCTCTGAGCGCTGGGGAGCGGTAGGCACTTGGTTACTCATTGTGCATGAATGGTGCACTAGCCAACTATCCACACCAGTGCGTAATGAGTAATCAAGGTGCCTATTTAATCCCAGCGTTCCGGAGGTTCGGCGCGTGTTATTGTGGACTAGTTCCCTGTTTGAGAGAGTGACGGTTTTGGCTATGGGTAGTGAGAAGTCTGACGGATAATGTAAGTTCATCATTGATTGAGTCTTCACCTCGTTATGTGTCGTACATGATTGATGTGTATGGTTGAACCATGCGTACGCTCTGTATATTGCTAGTCGCGTCTGTGCTGCATTAGAGCACAGTAGGTGATATATATCCGTTGTGCCGTTCCTGTGCACCATTGTTATTCAGCGCACCTACCTACTCATAGCTGTAAATTGTCTGTTCATTAAACATCTTGAACGCTCCTTCCCGCTCTGGTCTCCAATCTCTCTCCACCACACCACCGTTACTTGACAGCAGCAAACTCTCTCCAGAGGTTCAATGAGGATCTCTGAATGATGCAATGTTGAACTAAATGACTAATGACGATAAATAGAATCCACCTGTGTGTAATCAAGTCTCCGCATAAATCCACCTGCTCTGTGATAGTCTCAGAGGTCCGTTGAAAGCGCAGAGAGCATCATGAAGGACAAGGGACACACCAGGCAGGTCTGAGATACTGTTGTGGAGAAGTTCCAAGCCGGAATTGGATACAGAAAGATTTCCCAAGCTTTAAACATCCCAAGGAGCACTTGTGCAAGCGATAATATTGAAATGGAAGGAGTATCAGACCACTGCAAATCTACCAAGACCCAGCCGTCCCTCTAAACTTTCAGCTCATACAAGGAGAAGACTGATAGAGATGCAGCCAAGAGGCCCATGATCACTCTGGATGAACTGCAGAGATCTACAGCTGAGGTGGGCGAGTCTGTCCATAGGACAACAATCAGTCGTATACTGTACAAATCTGGCTTTTATGGAAGAGTGGCAAGAAGAAAGCCATTTCTGAAAGATATCCATAAAAAGTGTCATTTAAAGTTTTCCACAAGCCACCTGGGAGACACACCAAACATGTGGAAGAAGCTGCTCCCTCAGATCAAACCAAATCAAACCTTTTGGCAACAATGCAAAATGTTATGTTTGGCGTAAAAGCAACACAGCTCATCACTCTGAACACACCATCCCCACTGTCAAACATGGTGGTGGGGACTTCAGCAGGGACAGGGAAGATGGCTAAAATTGATGGGAAGATGGATGGAGCCAAATACAGGACCATTCTGCAAAAGACCTGAGACTGGGATGGAGATTTGTCTTCCAACAAGACAATGATCCAAAACATAAAGCAAAATCTACAATGGAATAGTTCACAAATAAACATATCCAGGTGTTAGAATGGCCAGGTCAAAGTCCAGACCTGAATCCAATCGAGAATCTGTGGAAAGAACTGAAAACTGCTGTTCACAAACGCTCTCCATCCAACCTCACTGAGCTCGAGCTGTTTTGCAAGAAGGAATGGGCAAAAATTTCAGTCTCTCAATGTGCAAAACTGATAGAGACATACCCCAAGTGACTTACAGCTGTAATCGCAGCAAAAGGTGGTGCTACAAAGTATTAACTTACTTAAAATTAATACTTACTTAGTATTGATTTTGCACGCCCAATTTTTCAGTGTTTTATTTGTCAAAAAAGTTTGAAATATCCAATAAACTTTGTTCCACTTCATGATTGTGTCCCACTTGTTGTTGATTCTTCACAAAACAATTACAGTTTCATACCTTAATGTTTGAAGCCTGAAATGTGGCAATGGGTCGAAAAGTTCAAGGGGGCCGAATACTTTCGCAAGGTACATGTGTGCGTGAGTGAGTTTGGTATTGTAAAATTCAAATCGGTCTCTTAGATGAACACTGTTCTGAAGAGAACATTTAAAAGACACCTTAAACTACAACCGGAATTACGGAAAAGTTGGGATGTTTTTTAAATTTGAATAAAATTTAAATTAAAAGACTTCCAAATCACATGAGCCAATATTTTATTCACAAAAGAACATAGATAAAATAACAAATGTGTAAACTAATACATTTTACACTTTTATCCACTAAATTAGCTAATTTCAAATTTGATAGCGGCTACAGGTCTCAACTCAAAAAAGTTGGCACGAAGGAAACAAATGCCTGAGAAAGCAAGAGATTTGGAAAGGATTCAGCTGGGAGAACATCTAGCAACTTATTAAGTTAAAGGACAACTCCGGCGCAAAATGAACCTAGGGGTTAATAACAGATTGCTACCGAGTCAACCGTTCTCTGGGATATGTTTTCATGCTAATCGAATGTGCCCAGTTTTAGTAACTGATAATTACTTTATAATGCTAGTTGTGAGGGCACATTTGTCCTAAAAATAAATCACTATTATATACCACTAACAAGGCTCAAAATAGCATGACACTTTCACGATAGCATAATGAGAGTCCCTACATGCTAACCGAAGCATTGAGAACTTTCCATTAGAACATATCCCAGAGAATGGTTGACTCGGTAGCAATGTGTTATTAACTCCTAGATTTATTTTGCGCCGGAGTTGTCCTTTAACTGATATCAGGTCTGGAACATGATAAGCTATAAAAGGGATGTCTTAGTGAGGCAGAGTCTCTCAGAAGTAAAGATGGGCAGAGGCACTTAAATCTGTGAAAGAGTGCGTATAAGAGTGTGAATACTTTAAAAACAATGTTCCTTAACTTCAAATTGCAAAGGCTTTGCAAATCTTACCATCTACAGTGCATAACATCATCAAAAGATTCAAATAAACTGGAAAACTCACTGTGTGTATGGGACAAGGCCGAAGACCTTTAATGGATGCCCATGGTGTTCGGGCTCCTAGACGACACTGCATCACTCATCAGTATGATTGTGTCAGTGACATTACTAAATGGACCGAGGAATACTTCCAGAAACCACTGTCAGTAAACACAATCCACTGTGCCATCTGTATTTTCCAACTAAAGCTCTATCAGGCAAAAAGCGAGCAGTAAGCATTGAGGTTCGTACAGGGTTCTCTTTTAGTCTGTCCCTATAGGCCTGAGACCTTCCTGTAGTTAACTTCTGCGGTATCTTAAAAAAAGATAAAAATGCATTTCAACAAATATAAATTTTAATAAATACATTAACATTGTACATTTCAATAAATAAATTACACATATGTAGCCAAACAATCTATGAATTGCACCTTGTAATCATAAATGTCTCTTCCACCTCACCTTTGTCATTTCCACCCAAGAATTTAATGTGTCGGAAATTACGGTGGTGGAAATGACAATCCTACAGTATTTTGTGAAGAAATCCAAGCTAGTATCACAGATTAGCTATGAATTGGTATCTAGCATTTCATGCATGCAAAAAACATCTATTCATGTTAAAAAATCGATTTCTTTACAAACTCAATTGATGTTACGCCATGTTTGGAAATGACATGCAATAAAAATATTTTCAATTTAAGCAATATTTACCTTGAGTTTTCTTCAAAAGTTGGTGATGAAATTCAAAACCTCCTTCATATCAGACATGTGCTATGATGTCACTGTTCATCTCCATAGAACCCAAAACACACCCAAAACATTTTTCATAAAAACCTTTTAAAGGGACATTACAGTGTTGTGGTGGAAATGATGGCAATACTGTGGGACAACTACATTTTCTATATAAAATCACATTAATATTTGTCTGACCTTAAACATTACAATTATGTTTTGATTATTTTACTGATACTTTATTCAGTCACATTGAAAATAAATAGCTAAATCGACATTATTGAAGATCAGAAGTCTGGGTGTGGGACAAGCACAAAGCAGCAATATTTGCATCTATAACGATGTATAAAAGGTGAAAAAAATCATTGTAGACTACTGGTAAAAATTTCCTAAAGTACTTTCATTGTAAATTTAACTATGAAATTGTGAATTTTCCAAAATTAAATGTTGTTAATGAAATATGATCAAAGGACATGAAAGTGCCCGTAGTCTAACAATTGCCCAAAAACACCCGATCATGTGCTGTCAAGAACATGCCAAACCAACAGGTGACGATATAAACCTAACCGTAAAGCCATTTTGGCCAATCAGAAGCCTAAAAAAGGGTTATTACCTGTTCCGGTAGTTCTTGTCCAAAACCGGCAAGGTCTGTGTCCTGGGAGCGTAGTGTAGTCATAAGCAGTGACCTGAGCAGTATTGCATTCTGATTCCTCTGTTCAGCAATATAATACGATAAATGTGGATGTATCGGTATATAAGCCCTGCTAGCAGCAAAGTTATTAGCAGCGGTAGTTTGGCTACGTCCGCCATTGCACAGATTCTTTTAAATTGTATTATTTTTGCACAAACTCTCCTCATGTAAACAATGGAGATAGTGGCGCACATTGACATCAAACAGAGATAACAGCGCGCACTCGGACGTCACGTTACAAAATCTCAGTTTTCACCATCCACACAACACCACTGTAGCCGGAGTTTCTAAAAAACTTCAGTGACCTGATACAGCATTCTCGTGTGGACGGAAGGCATAACCGCATAGAAGAAATACCCGTGTTCGTGTGAACGGGTTAGCCTAAACCCCAAAAAGCAAGCAACAAAGTGGAATTCAAGCACAGTGGGCCCTTTTTACACTACAATAGATTCTGATAGCTTTCAGCGACATTTACGAATCAGCTCAAACTAATTTCCATACTGTTTGTATTTACACTGTCATGTCTCCAGACCACAATTGCACGTTTGTGGGTATGTCATTCAAGACGTCTTGAGCTGGGTGCCCGAGAACTTCGCTTAGAAACCAGCCCAGCCCATTGAATTCCCCCGCAATACACATTTCTCCTGGGCTGTTAGCAAAGCCCCAGGTGGGATCTCTCATGCGCTACCTCAGGAGGTCATTATGCAATTCGAGAGAGACCTGCAAGTTTGGACGGTACAATTGTGTTTTGTCCTGACGTCGGCTCGAGCAGATTAAATGTTGCTGAAAGCTATTGGAATCTATCATATTTTAAAAATGGCCTAGGAAAAGCTCCACAGTAATTTGATTCCCAGGAAGATACCTAGAGAGGATCTAGACTCAGTAGGGTGACCATTCCTTTTCTTCCTGTTATGGGTGTAAAGTTTAAAAATGCATGTTCAATTAAGGCCAAGTCGTTTATCAGTACAATTTTTGTCCTGTGAGTATTCCTGGGCCATGATCCGATAGTTCAGATCTACATTTAGGCTATAGACAGTCTATAGACAATCCAGATATGCTGCACCGCCAGGTATACAGGAATAAGTACAGCCAGGTGGGCTGTGACAGTAGCTTTGGACAAGGTCTTCATTAAGCCGGATAGGTCTGCAGTGTGGTCTATGGACTCAGGATGTTATAGGTCATTATCCTAGGATTCAACAAGACAACAGATAGATTAGATGGAGCATTCCTTAAACCAAGCTGTTGCTCAGTGTAGAATTCAGATTGATACTCATCCTCCAGCCCTAAAGCATGTTTAATTTAAAATATATACTTTAAGTGAAGTTTCATCTGACACGCAAGCTTAATAGGGATTACCACGCAGAGCCCCTGTCTCACCTGCCTGCCAGCCCTAACATATATTTTTAGTAAAAACGTATAATTTAAATTTGATATGACAGAGATACAGACTAAAATAGATTGTTTTTAACTCCAATGGAAAAAAATGCCTGTGTAGGCATCTCAAGGATATGGGCTGGTGTGTTTGAATTGCTAGGGCTGATTTATGGTCCCAGTACACCCTGGTATCGTGTTCGTCATTTGTACTGTATATAACATCTTGTCGAATTTAAGGAACTAGGCAAATATTCACTTACACTGTAAGCTGAAATAATTTGATATACTGTGAACAAGTTTTACTGCTGAATGTCACCAGATTCATTTTATTTTGTATTCTACATACAAATATGAATATGGATTCTTGTAAAAGTTTTCAGTCCAACATCATCATGCTTAATGGGATGGTTTGAGATTTTGAATTCTAAACTTTTTTCTTACTTACCCATGCAGACATGATTTTTATGATTCTCTGTGCTGTATGGATAAACTTGTTGATAGCATGAAGAATTAGCTAAGCACAGGTGCTGGGAGTCTTAGAAAACATTTATGCACTCTCATCCAAGGCATGGAAATAAAATACTCCAAAGCTGGGTGGTTGTTTATTGTCGTACAATGCATATAGTCATACAATGCATTTTTTTTACTAGACATGACATGAGCTATATGAACATCCTCACTCACTGACTTTTTTTAGTTCTGCTGCGTAACTCCTCATGGGAACTGCAAAAATGTGGAGTGGAGATGCGAGTAAGGAAGTTATCCAGGACAATATAAGGAATTTATTAAACCAAAATATCTGTGCATAGATTTGTACGGCTATAAATAATGAACTACCCAGAATTTGAGTAGTCTTTTTTCCCATGCATTTGACAAGTGAGACGAGATGGTCTCAAAGATTCAACTGCAATAAAATAATGCAACTTTGTCAATACAGCACGTAGAGTGGGCATCAGGTCTCCACTTATTCATCTGACTCTGGGGAAGGACTTGCTTTGCGAATTATTGCTTTAAACTGGCAATCCATAGGTGACGGTACAACAAAACATATATTCCAGGTCTTATCTTAAGTACTTCAAATTTGCCTGCTCCTCTGATAGCAGTTTTTGGTGTTCCCGAGGACTTGCTCTCATTCAACCCCAAACATGCAGACACTGTTGCTTTCACTATACTATTGGCTCGACACAGAACTCTCCTTCACTGGAATTCTTCCCAGAATTTTTTTTGTGTCATCATTGTTGTTGTCATTAATGAAAAAATAATTTAAAAATGTGTTTATTACAGTACATTTGCTCTAATTCAGTTTACTTTTGCAGTTCTAAAAAAAATAGTCAAGAAGAGTAATGAGTCATATTCAGTTGTGGGCAATTTAGGAATTCAGGAGCTTTACAAAAATCTGCCCCCCTCACTTTAAACATCAAAGCTCTGCCCCCATGTACTGTATGCGCCCAGTTTAGTCATTGCAGGTTATCAGACCAAGTCAGCTGTTAAGCAGTCTGATATCTTGCAGATATTCTGTGGTTTGCAGCAACTTTCAGTTACTGTAGATATATGCAGATTGTTATTAGACAACAGTTTTTTTCTGCTAAATTGATGATGGAATTAGTACAGTATGTTAATCAGGCAGAATGAAAGTACCTGTAAAGTTTATGACTACAGTGGAATATAATGCTCCCTGATGCATTACACTATATTACAGTCGTATAACTCAAATAGACTTCCAAATAATTCAGGCACCAGGCCATATCTCACAGAGCTGAAAGTCCATGAGTAATGACTGCAAGTACGTTTTTGTTCCCATGTAAGCTTATCTTGAGTTTTCTATGCTGTATGCCAATGTCTTTCCCTTTAGTACACATATCCCAAACTTGCAGATTATTACAAATTCCTTAAACAATATATATTATTTGTGATGAATTAACATGACAATAACATGTATACACTTCTGATGAAAAGTCTACACCAGGGGTTTCATTTATAAAACTAAAAAAGTGGTCAGATATCAAAGTCAATGCCAAAAATTGTCTAGCACTTCATTATAAAAATGTGTCTGCCACGGGTGGGGGAAAGGGGACAACAGAGCTGACCCCTCTTGATGAAAGACTGACGGCTATCATCGGAAAATACTTTCTAAGTGGAGTGGTGAATGAGGATGAGGGGGACACTGATGCGTCAGATGCCCCGGATGACACAGGTAAGTGAAATTAGTAAAATTAATGCAGTCAATTCACATTGTAGGCTACACAATGACACTTCATTCAAACAAAATAATCTTTCTTTCAGCCGCTGGGTGTTCCAGGGGGCCAGAGGTTCCAGTGCTGCAGCTGGGCAGCCGTCCGGGCCCAGCGTCTCCACGGCACGTGCATCTCAACCCTCCAGCAGTGGCCGCGTCCTCAACGAAGCCGTCCTGCAAATGCGGAGGGAAATAAATGACTTGTTTAGTGAGGTGGCTAAGGAGTTAAAATAAATCAAGATTGTCCTGTCTGATATCAACAGCACAATGAGATCATTTCTGAATAAATAGTATTTTGTTTCCATACCTTTGTAGTGGGATATTAATGTTGTTCACAGGACCAAATAATGGCTACATATACATTGGGTGCACAAGTCATGTTTTTTCTTTACAGATAACTATTCTTGTTGGCCGGCCAGAATGTTTGAGATTCCACAATAGTGTTTGTTCCCCCCCTGGGGTGGGACAGTTCAATATCATGTAAATGTGTGAGGCCCATTCTGTTGTAAGGGTATTTGCGCCAGTACGGCGGTTCCACAGGAAACTTATGTTTTCCCCCCTCGGAGGGGACATTTCAATTTCATGTAAATGTTATGACGCTGTTCTATTGTTGCTACCAAGTCTACTGCCAGCGAGACTGTGAATAATTGAATTATGTGATGTGGAAGTGCCAAGCCTGTTTGTTCTATCACCACTAAGTGAAGTGGTTCCATTTGCCATGCAACGGGGGAGGAGTTTTGGGGATCACCTGGGCGCGAAGGTTAAATTGCTCTGCTGTTAGATTTGTTAGTTGAGTTCTAATCGTAAACCGAGACTCCGGGCAGCTTATTGCCCTAGATGTGTGTTTAGATCTCTAGGATAATTGTAGTTTGGTAGGCTGAAGGATTTCAGAAAGTTAAATATATTGGGTATGTAACTTGTATTTCATTGTTCGGTTGTAATGTTGTATTCCATGCCCTGCAACTGGAATTAAATGTAATTTTGATTGTATACCGAGTTCCGTCTGAGTCTGATACAGTTATTCCCGGTAAACCTCCGGAGGAGAGTTTTCGGGTGTTGCTTGCTACCTCGTTAACTGCATTCACTAGTAGTCTGTTCTTATAAGACACACACACTTTGCTAGCAAGCTATTCCAGGCTTCGGGTTGTAATCACTGAGTCTCGGCTACCCGCAGCGTCGTCCTCAGCTGGCAGAAAAGGGATTTTTTGTGTACAAGTTGACAGGGGAGTAAGTTCAGCCCACACCTGGGCATTCCTTATCCCTCGCCCCTATCGTGCAGTTCAGCTCCCGGGACGCATTTCTGATTTTAGGGTCGAGTCAATGTACCTTAGATCTTGTTCAGCTGTTGCAGACGTTTACGTGATGACAGGTTAGCCCTTCCATATTGCATACTGAGTGTGACTCGGAGTGTTCCAGGTTAGCTACCTTGGCGGATCCAGAGTTCATGCGGGCGAGGCCCTGGTTTGATCTTGCTTAGCAAACACAAACACATGGAGTCAGATTTATAGATATTAAATATCTACGAGGCAACTAAGATCAATAAGATCATTCTCCAAGCTTTCTATTAAGCGATTATCTACCTGTTTAACTCAGAACAATTATTAAGGGAAAGGGAAATATATCAATTATTAATGTATTAATTTCATGTGCATATTAATGGTATAATATTCTCTATTTCTATAACTATACCTTTGTTGTTCTTCACAAGCGACGCATCACTTCCAAACACTCGTGCACAGCAGCAGCATTTGGCTCAAATGCCTGGGGATGGGGGTCAGGGTCTGGGCCAACACAGCCATCGGCATCAGGAGGTAAAGCCATGTTTTTAAGCTGTGCCACATTGTGTAGCACAGCACATGCTAACACAATGTGCCACACCGTTTCAGGAGGGTACAATAAACTCCCTCGAGTGCTGTTGACGCAGCGGCATCTGCCCTTAATCAGCCCGATGGTGCGCTCCACTATAACGCGAGCTTGGCTGTGGCAGATGTTGTAACGCCTTTCCTCTGCACTCTGTGGGTTGAGGAAAGGCATAAGCAGCCACTGATTGAGAGGATATCCACTGTCCCCTACAAGGATAGTGAAGGGGTTAGACCAGTTTTTCACAAACTTCTCCTGGAAGACCACCAGCCAGTTCTTGTGTTTGAACTAACCATTGGCTTGCACACCTGATTCAACATGTCTACTAACTAACTTGTCCTTGATTTTGTGGTTCTGGTGAATAGCTAAAGCTAAACATGGCTGGTGGTCCTACAGGAGAGGTTTAGGAATCACTGCATTAAACACTGAAGTACAGTAAAAATGTGAAATATGTCAAAGCATTTTCATTCTCACTCAGTGCCCTTATGGCAACATGAGTGCAGTCAATAGCACCGATTACATTTGGGAAACCGGACATAGCTGCAAATTGTGCTTTTTTGTGTGCCTGTTCACCCGCCGTGTAGGGAAACTATATGTAGTTGCAACAAACCTATTATACCTACTAACACGTCTGGCATAACCTGGCTAAGAGTTGGCTAAGATATCCCTGAACTGTCAACCAATTCCCTCTGGAAAGTGCCAATCGCCAGAAATCCTAGTGTTGTAAGGACTGGAAGTGGGACTGGCACGGCGTGGTTTCTCCGAGTGCTCCTATGTAACGCTGGGCCCAAAAGAGCACAGAGGTCCAACAGGACAGCCCAAGGATGGTGTCGCCATTTCTCATTTCACACATTTGTGTGCGTACGCCTGTCACGATATGGACGGACTTTTATGTTTCATGCCATGTTTGTTATGTATTGTGTATGTTTTGTTGGGCGCCGGCCTCTGGGCGCTGAAGGATCGGTAGGCACTTGGTTACTCATTGCGCATGAATGGTGCACTAGTTAACTATCCACACCGGTGCGTAATGAGTAATCAAGATGCCTATTTGACCCCAGCGTTCCGGA
>JACXGM010011955.1:8523-24571 GCA_016801145.1 Umbra pygmaea
TGATCCAATGTTGACCTAAATGACTAATGATGATAAATAGAATCCACCTGTGTGTAATCAAGTCTCCGTATAAATGCACCTGCTCTGTGATAGTCTCAGAGGTCCGTTGAAAGCACAGAGAGCATCATGAAGAACAAGGAACACACCAGGCAGGTCCGAGATACTGTTGTGGAGAAGTTTAAAGCCGGATTTGGATAAAGAAAGATTTCCCAAGCTTTAAACATCCTAAAGAGCACTGTGCAGGCGCTAATATTGAAATGGAAGGAGTATCAGACCACTGCAAATCTACCAATACCCGGCCGTCCCTCTAAACTTTCAGCTCATACAAGGAGAAAACTGATCAGAGATGCAGCCAAGATGCCCATGATCACTCTGACTAAACTGCAGAGATCTGTCCATAGGACAACAATCAGTCGTATACTGCACAAATCTGGCCTTTATGGAAGAGTGGCAAGAAGATATCCATTTCTGAAAGATATCCATAAAAAGTGTCGTTTAAAGTTTGCCACGAGCCACCTGGGAGACACACCAAACATGTGGAAGAAGGTGCTCTGGTCAGATGAAACCAAAATCGAACTTTTTGGCAACAATGCAAAACGTTATGTTTGGTGTAAAAGCAACACTGCTCATCACCCTGAACACACCATCCCCACTGTCAAACATGGTGGTGCCAGCATCATAATTTGGGCCTGCTTCTCTTCAGCAGGGACAGGGAAGATGGCTAAAATTGATGGGAAGATGGATGGAACCAAATACAGAACCATTCTGGAAGACAACCTGATGGAGTCTGCAAAAGACCTGAGACTGGGATGGAGATTTGTCTTCCAACAAGACAATGATCCAAAACATGAATCAAAATCTACAATGAAATGGTTCACAAATAAACATATCCAGGTGTTAGAATGGCCAAGTCAAAGTCCAGACCTGAATCCAATCGAGAATCTGTGGAAAGAACTGAAAACTGCTGTTCACAAACGCTCTCCATCCAACCTCACTGAGCTCGAGTTGTTTTGCAAGGAGGAATGGGCAAAAATTTCAGTCTCTCGATGTGCAAAACTGATAGAGACATACCCCAAGCAACTTACAGCTGTAATCGCAGCAAAAGGTGGCGCTACAAAGTATTAACTTAAGGGGGCTGAATAATTTTGCACGCCCAATTTTTCAGTTTTTTATTTGTTAAAAAAGTTTGAAATATCCAATAAATTCCGTTCCACTTCATGATTGTATCCCACTTGTTGTTGATTCTTCACAAAATATTACAGTTTCATATCTTAATGTTTGAAGCCTGAAATGTGGCAAAAGGTTGAAAATATCAAGGGGGCCGAATACTTTCGCTAGGCACTGTATGAAATGTATAGCCATATAATACATATATTTGTATATGATTAAAAAAATATAGGTACTTGTAAAAAATATATGTTTTCGCAATATATGTAAAATATATCTGATTTGTATGAATGTACCATCAAATTAAAGCTCACAGTCTGCACTTGTCATTTTGTCATTGCATCCTTTCAAACTCAAATTATAGAATACACGGCCAAATTAACAAAATAAATGGTCACTGTTAATTATAGTGCTCACTGTATCCATACATTATTCTATTTACATTTCAATGAGAGGTAATTATAGGTACAGGTCCTTCTCAAGAAATTAGCATATTGTGATAAAGTTCATTATTTTCCATAATGTAATGATAAAAATTTAACTTTCATATATTTTAGATTCATTGCACACCAACTGAAATATTTCAGGTCATTTATTGTTTTAATACTGATGATTTTGGCATACAGCTCATGAAAACCCAAAATGCCTATCTTAAAGAATTAGCATATTTCATCGGACCAATAAAATAAGTGTTTGTAATACAAAAAAAAGAAAAAGTCAACCTTCAAATAATTATGTTCAGTTATGCACTCAATACTTGGTCGGGAATCCTTTTGCAGAAATGACTGCTTCAATGCGGCGTGGCATGGAGGCAATCAACCTGTGGCACTGCTGAGGTGTGATGGAGGCCCAGTATGCTTCAATAGAGGCCTTAAGCTCATCCAGAGTGTTGGGTTTTGCGTCTCTCAACTTCCTCTTCACAATATCCCACAGATTCTCTATGGGGTTCAGGTCAGGAGAGTTGGCAGGCCAATTGAGCACAGTAATACCATGCTCAGTAAACCATTTACCAGTGGTTTTGGCACTGTGAGCAGGTGCCAGGTCGTGCTAAAAAATGAAATCTTCATCTCCATGAAGCTTTTCAGCAGATGGAAGCATGAAATGCTCCAAAATCTCCTATTAGCTAGCTGCATTGACCCTGCCCTTGATAAAATACAGTGGACCAACACCAGCAGCTGACATGGCACCCCAGACCATCACTGACTGTGGGTACATGACACTGGACTTCATGCATTTTGGCATTTCCTTCTCCCTAGTCTTCCTACAGAATCTGGCACCTTGATTTCTGAATGACATGCAAAATTTGTTGTTGTTTTGTTGTGCTGCTTCTCTGTAGCCCAGGTCAGGCGCTTCTGCCACTGTTTCTGGTTCAAAAGTGGCTTGACCTGGGGAATGCGGCACCTGTAGCCCATTTCCTGCACAGGCCTGTGCACGGTGGCTCTGTATGTTTGTACTCCAGACTCAGTCCACTGCTTCCGCAGGTCATCCAAGGTCTGGAATTGGTCCTTCTCCACAATCTTCCTCAGGGTCCGGTCACCTCTTGTTGTTGTGCAGCGTTTTTTGCCACACTTTTTCCTTCCCACAGACTTCCCACTGAGGTGCCTTGATACAGCACTCTCGGAACAGCCTATTTGTTAAGAAATTTCTTTCTGTGTCTTACCCTCTTGCTTGAGGGTGTCAATGATGGCCTTCTGGACAGCAGTCAGGTCGGCAGTCTTACCCATGATTGCGGTTTTGAGTAATGAAACAGGCTGGGAGTTTTTAAAAGCCTCAGGAATCTTTTGCAGTTCTTTAGAGTTAATTAGTTGATTCAGATGATTAGGTTAATAGCTCGTTTAGAGACCCTTTTCATGATATGCTAATTCTTTGAGATAGGAATTTTGGGTTTTCATGAGCTGTATGCCAAAATCATCAGTATTAAAACAATAAATGACCTGAAATAATTCAGTTGGTGTGCAATGAATCTAAAATATATGAAAGTTAAATTTTTATCATTACATTATGGAAAATAATGAACTTTAACACAATATGCTAATTTCTTGAAAAGGACCTGTATTATGTTGAATACAAACTCAAAGAAGAGGCCAGAGCAAAATTTGAAACAAAATGATTGTAATATATTGATCAATGGTTAATCAAATCAAGTTTATCTGCAACACAAAACAACGCATCGACACAGCCTCAGCATCTTACTTTAGCCAACGGCTTTAAAACTCTGTCTCCAATAATCCATTTATCGCAAAAATGTATTTTTATGTGATTAGCCCTGATTTTTATCTGTAAGATATTGTTTAAAAGGTTAGCTTAATGCGGGTAAATGTTGCCACATAACAGCTATTTACTGAATGATAGCTACCAGCAAACCGGTGGCAAGTGAGCGATGCCGAGTAACTGATGTCCGTACGGTAAACCTCAAAACTAGGACCACTAGAGTCGGTCTGTGGCTGGCACAAAAAGTGTTGGTGAAAGTTACTACTAAAACACTTTTACTAAAAAAACAACTGTATGTACACTGAACAAAAATATAAATGCAAGTTGCTGATTAGACAGCATGATTTTTGCACAGATGTGCCTTAGGCTGGCCACAATAAAAGGCCACTCTAAAATGTGCAGTTTCATCATACAGCACGATGTCACAGATGTCACAAGTTTTGATGGAGCTCCCATGCAGTGATTTAAAGCCACAACAGGTGGATTCAGCACCACAGCCAGCTCCACAGTATACGGAATCACAAAAATGCAGTAATATTGATATGCAATAATCATGCTGTCTAATCAGCATATTGATATGCCACACCTGTGAGGTGGATGGATTATCTCGGCAAAGGAGAAGTGCTCACTAACACAGATTTAGACAGATTGGTGAACAATATTTGAGAGAAATAGGCCTTTTGTGTACATAGAAAAAGTCTTAGATCTTTGAGTGGGGGGTAAAAACAAAATTGTTGCATTTATATGTTTGTTCAGTGTAGGTTACTTAAAATGCATTTTAAATATGTTTTTTCTGTGTATCTAGGTGTAGTATCATCAAATTCTAAATTGGAAAAAAATATCAATGTATTATCATTGCCAAGTATTAAAACAATTTGAATTAAGTTTAGTTTGATCATTTTATTCTTCAAGTTAGTGTTTTTTTGATAGATCAACAGTGAATGGTAGTGATTGCCTGATCATGTCGGGTGCATACTGTACTTGTTGTAATGAAATAAATGGATCATTGTCATTTGGTTTCTTGAGGGAGAAGTGGGTGGTAACTACTGTCTCTGGGCAGGATCCAATTGAGCAATTTAGTCATAGGCTATTTCTGTTGAATGTGTGAATGTATATAAAACCAAATTTACCATGGTAAAAAATACAGGGAAATGAAATGAATATGAGTTACACATACAGTACAGTATATAATGGTGTTTGACTCCTAGTAACTAATGGAGATTAATATAGAACAAATGTACGCATTCTGAGTGCATGTTTATTGGCACAAATACACACATTATTTTTCCTGGCACACCTTACACATGTACTCAGATCGCAAATCGCCTGTTAATACAGCATGCACTGTAAAAAATGCCTGTAGATTTCATGGTGAAAAACTGTCAAACCATGATGGTATAAGACTGTAAACTCAAGTTTATAGGTTAAATAGAGTGTCTGTAACAGTGAAACACCATAAATGTATTTGCATCTCTTTTCTGTTAAAATACATTACTTCACTGTTAAATATACTCTTGCACTGTGTTTGTAATGGAAATATGCTGTAAAATATACATAACAGACAACATTCTATAAGATTTCCCAGAATGCTTTGCTGCACGTTTTGTTTTTCAGAAAAGTTTGTTTGAATATACGGTAATTTGTGCTTCAAGCATTCATGCATTGATCACTTTATGTTTCATTATTAAATAAAAATAACAATCTTTACTTTTGAAACCTAATAAAAACTTGTAAGTTGTTATCTTTATTCGAACCATTACTGAGATGTGTGTTCCCATCAATGTAGTTTAGCTAGTCATAGCTAGTGATTGGCATAAAAAAGTGTTTTTTTCCAAATCTAACACAGTTTGCATTAGTTTCACTACAAACGTTGTCTAAAATATTGCTTGATAAAAAAATTAATTGAATCTTAACTACAATATATTCCAAGTCAATAGCTTGTTATGAAAAATAGAATAAAGATGATATTACACATTTGCAATTAAAGCATAAAGTTTGAATGTATATAAAACTGAACTTAACTAATTTGCTATGATAAATTATAAATCTATTTATTTTCTATATTGTAAATCAAAGCTTCGATAGCTTTATAGTTGGGTACACAGTTCTCATATGCCGGTTTTATAAGAGATTTGGTTTTTACAGATTCGACATTGTGCTCTTACATTGTCAACATTATTAAAATGCTGCTTTGCTTCTGACTTTCACAATTTTTTTGCTGTTATTTTACTCACAGGTGTTCTCCCTCTCTGTACTTGGCTGAGTGTGTGAGTGAGTGCTCTGCTGCTGACCAATTTCAGGTGGAAAGGCCCTCCCTCCCTCGCGCATCTTTGATTGACAGGAAAAACAGGCACAAACAAACAGGCAGTCTGAGCAGTCAGGACGATTGTGTGCGCGTGAGCATATGGGCTTATGTTATTTATTTTCTTCTTTGTATTTGTTAATTGTATTTGTTAAAATCTTTTGATTATTCATATCTTATTTTTATTTATCTATATATAAATAAATTTGTCTCTTCTGATATGCGAACGACCCATCACTAGTCATGGTCCATTAGTGGGTGATTCACTATTGCAGTTCTTTTGAATGCAGGTTGTGGGTGATAAAATATTACAACTGTTGGATATTCTTACAGTCAGATTCCAATTAGTACAAAATATGGATCATTACGCTATTTAAATTGGATCAATGTTAATGAAAAGTTTGATTTTAAGTTATGGACTGTTAAATTTTACAAAAAAACACTGTGTTATTTAATGGTAAAAAAAATATTTTTACAATAAAATGCATGGTCATGTTTTTATTATTATTGTAAAATATAGAATTAAAGTGAGAACGTACCTGTAAAATCAACAGTACTAATATTATTTTACTGTAATAGTGGAAAATGTTCTACGGTATATATTACAGTAAAGTACTGGCAACCACAGCTGCTGTTTTTTTACCAAAAAAACAACAGTATTTTTTACATTGTAAATATTTTCTGTTACAGTAAGTACATTTTCAATGTGTTTTATTGGAATAACTGATAAAAATATCACTTGTAAATGATACACAAAGCCTACACTCATTGTAAATGCCAGATTTGAAATACTCATGTTTCAGAGTGAGATGAACAAAGACCTTAAGCTATCCATTTTCTTCCTACTAAACAATCGTTTCCTCCCAACAAGCTTATCGATGTTCGAGGTTTGAGATATGGCACATATTTTCAACTGTTATAACGTATGTATGCTTCCATTTGAAGAGTTAGACCTCTTTCGTTTAATTATAGATTGGCGCGGTGCACACAAATGAAATAATGTTTTTTTTTAAATAACAACGGAGAATGAATTCTTTACTTGTGTTTTAAAATGGAAAGGGGGAAATACTATTGTTAATGTAACTCTTTCTTTCTTTAAAGTAATAATTCAGTTCTTGAATTGAGAAACAAATAACTATTTTGGTATAAACATTTACCCACCAGTGTGGTGGATAGCCTTCTAAGATTTACTTATTTACTTGCCAAACTGAAAATTTACTCGCATTTGGTGCTCAGCAGGTGTTAATTTCTGACACTGATCCTGACAGATCAGGACATTAAAATCAAGATAACTGGACTCAATTTTGAAAAATAAATCTTTAATGGGTTTTACATTTTACTGAACAGTACAAACCCAGGATTGCATGTGGTAAAATATTCCTTTAACAAAACAGGAAATAAAGAAATGGAGGAGCTGTTCAAACTGCTCAGCTGTTATGGAGTATTATACTAAAATTGTGTCAGACTTATAGTCGGAAAGATGCTGGTTCGATTCATAACTGTGCCAAATTTCGTCCTTGAGAAAGACACTTTACCTTAAGTTGCCTCAGGGGGATGTCCCTGTACTTTCTGTAAGTCGCCCTGGGTAAGAGGAAAAATTACGAAAATGTAAAATCTTTGATTGGGGAAGAATGTGGAATGTAAGTGTACAAATAATGGCTCTAGTGTGTCTGTGTGTGTGTGTGTGTGTGTGTGTGTGTGTGTGTGTGTGTGTGTGTGTGTGTGTGTGTGTGTGTGTGTGTGTGTGTGTGTGTGTGTGTGTGTGTGTGTGTGTGTGTGTGTGTGTGTGTGTGTGTGTGTGTGTGTGTGTGTGTGACAGTGTTCAAGTGTGTGGTGTTTGAGGAGAGTAGTGTGTGGGGTGCGATTAAAGGTTGCCCGTGTTGAAGAAGTGGGCCTTAGGGGGGATAGAAAGATGGTGATGGATTCAATCACAGATGGCTAGAGGCAGCGCTCCAGTGCCTGGGACCAGCCCCGGAGATCCCTACACACCAAAGATATGGAACCTGGACCTGTGGATAGCAAGGTAGTCTTCAACATCCTGTGTTATGAGGCATGTTTATAAATGCCTTATACATGTTTTGTGAATCACATTCAGGGGCGCTGCTAAGGATTTTGGGCCCCATGAAAAGAATCTTGACAGGGCCCCCAACACAGCTGAGACAGGGCTTCTCTGGGCCCCCTCTTAGTCATGGGCCCCGAGAATCGTCATCCTTTACCCCCCCCTTTACAGCGCCCCTGATCACATTGATGTTAAGAAGCCCAGTTTACATCAGCAGTTGTGACAATGTGCTCATACAGATACACAGTCTAAATCCTCAAAGAGGAAGCAACAACAAGAAATTGATGCACATTGGCTTGAAAACACTCCCATAGTAGGGTTGGAACCTTAGAAGAAACATTGAGTGGAGCCAGACTGGGTTCTGGCCAGTCCTCTGGCTTTGCACTTTTAAAGCTATATTTCCATATTCAGATTATGACTGCAACAAATCATTTATAAAATCAATATTGTCAGTAATAAAACAATTCCTGCCAATGATTTTCATTGGGTCCACAGTATGTGGGATGCAGCTAAACTGGAGTATATAGTTTTTAGCACTGTAACTTAGCCTAAAGCAACAGCCTGAATTTAAGAATGCTCTTTATTAGTTTGGCATCATGCCATGAGTTCTGTGTTAAAGGGAACAATATTTCTTCTCAAATGCCTTTTTGAGTTGTGCATTAATGTAACAAACAACGCATGCTAAGTGTTTAGGTAAAACGTTAAGTGTAACGTTAGTAGCAGGAACAACAAACCGGAGGGCAACTTTGCGTTTGGCATTTGCTTACAGTCAAGAAGCACATACTGTACAACAGTGGTCACCAATCCTGGTCCTGGAGATCTACCATCCAGACTATTTTCAGTTTAGCCCCAATTTAGCACACCTGATTCTACTAATTAGCTGGATGATGAGCTGAATTAAGCTATATTATTTGCAGTTAAAGTGAAAACCTACAGGATGGTAGCTCTCCAGAATTGGTGACCACTGCTGTACAACCTAAGCTTCCCCTATATTACTGATGTGATAGATGATGCCAGAAGTGAACTTTGAGCAACAGGGATGACAAAGTTGTTTGTGGGCAGTGACAGGAGTAGTTCCTGAAAGTAGATGTGCAACACAACCAGACGGACTTTAGACAGGGACCAATAGTTGTCAGACTAGGTAGACCAAAGGCTTGGTTTAAGGTTCAGGTCTTTCTGATATTCGATTGGACACCAGAGACATTCAAGACTTCTCATTGTCCAGATATGACCTCTGACGGGGCCAACCAGGATAACACTCTACACACTTTACCAAGCACCAGACCACCAAATGGTTAGCAAACAACTGCAAACCACCCTGAGATAGGGCCGAGAGGTCCAGTGCATTTGCTTTAGCGATGACTTTTTTTAATTCAAGTAATTCAGTGAGGCAGCCCCTGTAATATTATTATAACACATTGGAGACAGGAGAGCACGTGAGGCTAAAACAGCAAGGATCCAATGCCTTGCCATTAGGGCTGGGCAATATGGCCAAAAATGAAATCACGATATAAAATAGATATTTTTTTGATACATTATGCCTAACAACATATTGAAATATATTTAGGACCTGCTGTGACTTGATGAAATCAAAGTGTAAACTCTGCTGTTTCCAAAAAAAAACTAATATTATAACAGAAATATTGATTGACCTTGTTATATTTTTGTTCAGAATTTTCAGGTATAACTCCAAAAACTATAAGCAATATGAAATACTCCTCATTTGTTGGACGTTTCTTTGTTTCAGAACAAAACCAGCTGTTGTCGCGATATGTCGATATGGGATATTCTTCTCGATATTGTTTTCAAATACTCGATAACAATAAATATTGAATTATCGCCCAGCCCTACTTGCCATTCACATTCACGCTGCTGGGCCAGAATCCACTTAATCATAGAACCTGTGGAGATTAGTCTTCAGTTAAGCCTTAAATGTTGAGGTCTCTCTATGGCCTTAGGTAGAGGAAGAAGGCAGTGTTATAATGGTGCCTTGACATGTGTGTATTTTCTAAGGTAGGATATGTGTCTACCTTGAGTTATGGATAAACCGTAGAGAGTGACTGCAGGCTTACTGTATAAAACAGTTTTTAGGAAATACATAGGGGAAACACAATGCATATAAAGCTAATGTCCACAAATGTTGTAATTGCAACAAATTTTTTTAGGCCCAACATTTTAGTATGAATGTGTTGTAAAATGTTTATATTGTATACACAATATAAGTAGAATCATTATCTTAATGCAGTTAGCTTAAAACCCGCCGGTGTTTCTCATCAGGCTGTTCTCATGGCGATACACAAAAAAACATACAAAGCAAGCTACACTGTGTTCCAAATTATTATGCACATTTCAATTTTCACCGATTTTCATAAATAGTCAAGTCATCAATCGTTAGTGTGTAAGTCAAATTTCACTGAACAACCACCCAATGAAGATTGTATTTTTTCCATTAGAAGGTCAGTTGATGGTGCATTGTCATGCATGAAGATGTTTTTCCTACAGAAGGCACAGTTCTTCTTTTTGTACCATGGAAGAAAGTGTTCAGTCAGAAACTCTTTACTTTGCTGAGGTTATTTTCACACCTTCAGGGACCCTAAAGGGCCCTACCAACTCTCTCCCCATGATTCCAGCCCAATTCATGACTCTGCCACCTCCTTGCTGATTTCGCAGCCTTATTGGGACATGGTGGCCACCCACAAATTATCCACTACTCCATCCATCTGGATCATCCAGGGTTGCACGGCACTCATCAGTAAACAAGACTGTTTAAAAATTAGTCTTCATGTATTTTTGGGCCCAATGCAACCATTTCTGCTTGTGAGCATTGGTTAGGGGAGGCCAAATAGTTGGTTTTTGCACAACTGCAAGCCTCTGGAGGATCCTACACCTTGAGGTTCGCGGAACTCCAGAGGCACCAGCAGCCCCAAATACCTGTTTGCTGCTTTGTAATGGCATTTTAGCAGCTGCTCTCTTAATACGATGAATTTGTCTGGCAGTAACCTTCCTCGTTATACCTTTATCTGCACAAACCTGTCTGTGCTCTGAATCGGCCACAAATTTCTTCACAGTACGATGATCACACCTAGGTTTTCATGAAATATCTAATGTTTTCATGTTATGCTTTTCCGCAGCAGAGAGATCCTTTTTTCCCCCATATTGCATGAAACCTGTGGCCTGCTTAATGTGGAACATCCTTCTTAAGTAGTTTTCCTTTAATTGGGCTCACCTGGCAAACTAATTATCACAGGTGTCTGAGATTGATTTCAGTGGTCCGAAGAGCCATGGGAGACACAACACCATCCATGAGTTTGATTGAAAAACAAAATATTTAATGTGTATGACACTTAATTCCAATTTCTACCATAATTTGGAACGCAGTGTATTTGTACACACATACGTATCCTTAACCTCCCTTACCCTAACCTTAACCACAATAACCCAGCATGTTAATAAACGTTCCCCAACGTCTTTAAATTGTAACACATTGGTCTATTCTTGGAAATGTTGCAGTAGAACAGCAGTTCAATACGTATGAAAGTTCACATTTGAATGGCCATATCGTAAGTCTGCCATCTCCCATTCTCTTATGTAGCGTCAGGCAGGGAATCCCCACCAAAGTATGTGACTTATGGTTTTCTAAAGTAGAGGAAGGATGGTTGCCAGAACTGTCAATCAGACCAGAGCTGTACCATGATGTCTACTGAGGTTGCAGGGTGGGCCCAACCTCTAAACCCAGCAGACCATGAGAGAAAATATGAACCTAGACACCTCAGAGAAAGAAACAAATTACCAAGCAGGATCCCCTTTTTGCCTGGACAGTGCCTAAATACACATTCCTTCGAGCCCAGAGGCCTAAATAGGACTACGTTTTCATGATTTATATGCGGTGCGGGAAAAAACAGAGACAAATGTGAATGCGATTCAAAGTAAACTGTGTTTTACTGACACTTTGAAAAACACTTTGCATAAATAAACAGGCTACAATGAGCCAAAGTCACTACAAGAATATACAAAACATTATACACTTACAGACACCTAATGAACATATATAAACCAGTAACAATGAACAGCACTGACTAACACAAACACAGGACCTTAAGTAAATTGGAAAAATTACAATAATGGTCATAGCTGTGTCTGGTTAGTAACAAGATTGACAGGTGAAAAGTGAGTAATAGAGAATGAGTGTTCAGAACACAACGCAGTACATACAACATGGAACAGGCTCATATCCCATCAGGAAGGGAACTGTGACATAAATATTGCCTAAAATCGTGTAAGGCATCTTTAAAGACAGGTCACCTAGGCTTAGGCTTAAACTACATTATACAATCTAAACAAATTTTGTTCATTGAAAAAGTAAGTATGCTATGAGGTAAAACCTCAGATGAGGTACAGGCAAGCAAACAAAATCAAGTTGAGCCTTTTCTACAGCTATGATGGCAGTTTCAGGTATTTAAAAATGTCATCAACAATGTCTCAAATATGAGGAAACTATGCATACCAGCTGTTTAAAAAATGTTGCCCTTTTACAATGACATCATTAATTTTGTTGGAGTGTCAGAGCTTAATGTGAGAATTCTCTGTGTTTTACCTGGCTTTTGAAGACATACAGTAAGACACAATGGGCTATTTATCTGCATCTTTCATTTTAATGACTTGAACCGTGTGAAAATAACAGATGGTACATTCGCTGTAACCTGAGCTGACTGTAGTACATAGTTTTGAGTCCAAATACTGGATTCATACAGTTAAGCTGTTAAGGCCTGTTCTGTTTTACACTTAGATTGCTAGGGCAAAAGTATGTATTAATGTGCAACACCATACATTCGCATGGCTGAGTTGGCATACCAAAAAATAATAGATCTTTTTTATAACTTAGGACTGGATTTCATTGCCTTAGAGATGCTATGAATATCGATGCAGAGAAGTGAAATTACTGTAAGCTCTGACCCCTTTGTTCGCGGCGCCAGCATTAAAGTTGCTGAGTGAGTGGTTCACGTTGAGCTCCTCTTTATTGGTATTCTTTGTAAACGTGGTGTTCAAATGCACGTACACAAGGAGGAACAGACACAAGCTTATCCACGCACCATTGTACACAACACACACGTTCGCACATGCAAGCACACCCTTATAAACACATTTCACACACTCCTATGTTCTGAACAGTCGCAAACAGCACTGGGGAAAAAAGATTCTAACAGCTCAAACTAAATTAAAAAACCTACTTGGCCTGTTACGTCAATCTTTAAACTCCATCAGTTCTATATTACTGTAAAAGAACTCTGTAATAATAGAAAACAAGTTTCTCTCTGGTAACTAAGGCAGATCGATATTACAACTAAAACTCCATTAAAATCCCAGTCTGTTTATTCGTACGTTCATTCCCCAGATTTAACAACACCGCGTTGAGTGATTCTTCTGAGTACTTACACCCCATCTGGGGGGTTTGGCTGGGGCTTTGGGGCAGAGGGGTACAGCGTGTGGTGTATCTGATGCTCCGTGGCATCCCCTCTCGGGAGCCCGAGTGGAAGGAAGCAGCTGTTACTGGCATGCAGTGTGCACTCACCCTCCCTGGTTCTATGGATAACGACAGAGGAATGAACAAAGCCAGTTTAGCTGCTCTCTGGTAGTTGTTTTCGATAATGGTAAACACCGTTCTGGCTTTGTTAAGAATTTCAGTTTGCTATTGCCTCTTATTCATTTTTGATTGTAGGTGTGTGTTAGAGTGAGAGCACAGCTACTACTGTAGGGGACTTTACTGGGGAATAGCGACAGGGTACAAAATGGAGTGATTACTCTCATTTCAGATGTGCATGTTTTGCTTTGTTGTAGAACACAACCAGTTATCAACAGTGCTGACCTAGATGTTACAAAGCATGTAATTCTGATGCAATGTTGTAGGCCTGGGCTGAAGAAGGAATCAGTACCTGCGGGTGTCAACAGAGATTCAGCCGGGTGGGCTGCATTTTCCATGTCAGACAGTCAATTTTGGGTTGTGTTGTCCCTCAGATTATTTAAAACAATGGTCTTGTGTATGTTACTTGTTGGCTTTATCTTATCTTTAAACTACCCTACAGGTTGAATTAGACTAGGTAAAAATGTCATTGTTTATTATTAGCTTGATCATTCAAATATGAGTGAAGAAATGTAATTAAGGAAAAAGAAATTCAAAGAATTACAAATTCTTTATAAAAATTTTTATTTTGCAAAACAAAGTGTAACTAATATTCTCACCTACAAACATTTTTATTACGTTATATAAAAGAGTATGTCCTCTCTTTATGACTGTCCTCTATTGGTGCTGTACTCGCATGCTTTAATTAGTAAAACAGACATTTCTGACAATTGGAAAAAATGCAGTACATTTTAGAACCCAAATTTTGCAGATCTCTTTTAAAGCTATAATATAATAAACTTTATTCCAGACACAGGTCCTTATATCACATCATACATTATAAATAGTATATATAAAAAATAAAAAAGGAGATACAAGATCACATAAGATAATAGCATATTGGCCTATAGGGTAAATAGGCTATTATACCAATGCCGCCTTAACGTGGACGTATATCTATAGCAGCTTTTCAGAGGGCTGACTAGGGCTTCAATTATGTGATTCTCTGACTTGTCCAAGTGACACAAAACTCCACATCAATTGTCTTAGGGGTGCTTCGCAGTTTGGCACTCTAGTGGAAACAAACAAGTGACTGGCACTATGCCACCTACGGACACGAAGCAGCAACCTCATTGCATCATTGCATGCTACCTTGAGATTCTGCATACCCTTTTTCTTATAGTTAGACCACAGTTGGGCAGTATACAGCATTGTGATATAGGATCTAAACAGTGAGCATTTCACAGTGTCAGAGCACATAGAGAACTTCCTTATCAGCATATTAGCTTGTGAATAAATTTTACAGCGCTGTCGATAGAGGTCTTTGTCATCCCTCCAGTCATCGGATATGACATGACCTAGGTATTTAATTAATATATTTATAACATGTATTACAATTGTTTTTTACCCATGTCGCAAGTTGTGAGGGAGCTCCTACGCAGTGATTTTAAGCCACAACAGGTGGATTCAGCAACACGGCCAGCTCCACATCCTACTGAATTGTTTGTGATTCCTTAGTATGTGGAGCTGGCCGTGGTGCTGAATCCACCTGTTGTGGCTTTAAATCACTGAGTTGTCTTAAAACTTTGAGTTCAGCTCATGATAAATGGGGGCAAAAACAAAAGTGTTGCATTTATATTTTTGTTCAGTGTATGTTTGTCATTGTTCCACTTTACGTTGAAAGGAAATCTTTGTCTACTCTTTTAGTTTTTATATTGGCTAGATATTTCTGTTAGAAGAAGAAATAATGTGCTATTAACATGACAAATTCCTACGCACATTTGTGAAACAGCTTTTTGTCTGCGTGTCGAGAAATAATTACTTTCATCTTATGCAAACTGTACAGCAGTATTTTCTATAGTTTAGGTTCCTGACTTCTGAATGCAACTTTGTCCAAATAGTCCAGTTGCAGATTTGTTTTGTTTTTGAGCAAACCACTTCCACCTCCTAATATAATGGGGCATATCAAAACCTCAGTAAAATATGTAAAATAGGCTTAAAATAACATTACAGGCCTGCAGTTGGGTTTGGGACCAGGTTCTTGTGGCAGTGTGAGACAAACAAGAAAACAAAGGGTGCAGAGTGGAAATCTGCAGGTGTTGCCTGGAGCAGGATGTCATTCTCTTTCTATAGTTCTCCAGCAGACCTATGACGCAATGACCTGTGTTGTTATTAGCAGGCTTTCAGACCTCTGATCTGTCCACTTGTTTAGTTAGGCAAAAGTTATCTTCCTGGGTTACAGAGATTAACACGCCGACAAGAAACACTCCTGAGTCCGATAGAAAGAGAAAGCAATAGAGGTAGCAGAGCAAGTGGTAGATCACTGCAGTGTTCATTTGGAGAAATGAATGAATAAATTGGCGGTGATGTTGACGCTTGTGATTCTCACGGCACTGAGACGTTATTGATTTCTTTAGAGAGAAAATGTATTCTTTATGTGCCCAGGGTGCTATCGTCCGTTTCTCTCTCAACTCTCAATTTCACTGTTTCTTGCTACCTTTCTTTTCCATTCTGGCTCCCCTTTTATTTCCTTCAGTTTCATTCTCTCTCTCCCCCTTCTCTTATCATTTATAAGGCAGTTAGTTAGAACAGAGGCAAAATAATACAGATGAAACTGGAAATATACCTAGAACAGCCCAGCAACAGTGTAGCAACATGACCGACACCAGCCCAGGTCAGTACCTGAAACCAG